>VWZY01007466.1:0-62775 GCA_013399075.1 Chloroceryle aenea | reverse complement strand
GCCGTGGGGGACCCTTTCCGGCAGAAAGGCTACTCATCTGAATCCCCCGTCAAGATGGCTGAGATGGGAAGAGAGTTAGTAAATGTGCTTGTTCCGTACACCTGTATTTACATAAAACCAGTTCAGCCCCTATGAAAGTTTTCTCCCGGAACATGCGCTAGCGGGGTGCGTTCTCCTTCCCTGCGGCCTCCTCAGTAGTGGGTTATTTACCATTCCCCCCACCACCCCCGAAAATGGCTTGCCATTCTGAAGGACTTTATGAGCCCTTAGGTAAACACCTCCCCCAGCTGAGGTGTGCGGGTTTGCCTGGGAGATGTTGGCACCGGTAACGCATTTCTCCACCGCCTGTCCCCGATTCACTCCACGTGAGTGGGAGCTCTGGGTCTGGGCTGCAGAGAGGGAGCAGGAGGCTCAGGCACTAACCCACTGACTCCCGCCTCATTCACAGGCTCTCATTTTCTCACAAAGTCAGTGTAATAACATTTAGCCTTTGAAGCAGCAGTGACAGGGAGTTGAAAACGCAGCTGCTGTGCCTTGTGGCAGAGGATGTGTTTATGACTGGGACAGCCAGCTCCATGCCATGGTGAGTGATGATGGCTGGCCACAGCCACTTCTGTTACCCTGACATCTGCTTCATTCCTCATTCAAGTTTCATATTCTCCCAATCTTCATACTCGAGGTAAACAGATCTAACTATACTCCCTGATATGCTTCATCCCTGTCTTTAACCAGGTACAGTCATGACAGACTCACGTTCAAGGTATTCAAAAAGAGTAAAGATTGTAATACATGAAGTGGCCTATGCCATAGACCAGAAACCTAAATAACTAAAGCTCACAGAACAAGGTAAACCTGGAAGAGAGAGTGCAGCTGCTCCAGCTTTCTCATCTCAAAGGTGGCAAAGAAAATGATGCCAGTGTGTCCAGACCAGGGTGGGCACAAGGAGTCCAGCCAGCACATTGGATCCTGCTGGGAATGGTCATGGGATGGTCAGCCAAGCCTGGGGGCTCGGGTCAGAGCTTTGCCCCAAGCTTTGGCCAGCGATTCTGTCTGGGAGCTCACAGGGGGCACACGGCACATAGGGTACCTGGTACCCTGACTGACACTTGCAGAATTCCCTTGTTCTCTCTGTTATGCTCTGTGTGAAAAATGTGAGCCTCTGTGCTCAAAAGGAGTCATGGCTTCTAGAACTGGTGCCAAGTCATATCCTTTCCTTTGTGGTTTAAGGTTGGTGATTCAGATGCAAAGAAGGGCAATGTTTGGTTCAGAAACCAGACATTTCAAAAACTGTATTGATACAGGGTGGTGTTCACTGGCCCAGGGTTTGCAAATGGGTTGGATGGTCTTTTCAAATGTTTCTGTCCTTGAAGTCTATTACATGGTTGCTTACATCTTGCAGGGGAGTGGTTTCACTAATCCAAGAGGTCCTTTCACCTGAGGAAAATCAATTTTGATGACTCTGAAAGAAATCTGAGCACTGAAAGGGGAGAAATAAAAAAGGAGGGAAAAGCATTCTATGGAAAGGACAAGATGAGAAATCAAAGTGCTGAAACATAAATTAGTATATTCTCATGGGTTGTGCAAACCATCTGGCTTTAAAAGCTAGTATTAGGAACAAGGAAAAAGGTCATCTGAATTAGCAGAGAACTGCAAAACATCTGAAGGTAAGAAAGGAGCGAATGGTAGGCACAGCAAGAGAACAAGTTGTTCGTCAAAATACAAAATAACAGCGGTATGACTGGAAGTTATTGCAGCTCTGCAATGAATGATTTGCACAGGTCCAGTGAATTTATACTGTGCAGATTTTAAAAGGAAATTAAAATTCTCATAGCCACTCTGCAGAGGATTAGCAAAATAATGACATTTGTTCAAATGCATGTGAAGCAACATGAAAAATCAAGAGAGAAAGGGTGTTTATCAAAGACAGGAAGAAATCCTTGAGTAAACAAGGTTAGTAAAGACAGGAGTAAAGTGTCAGGGAAAGAGAAAAGAGTCAATTGGTAGGTGAATTGGGCATTTGGAAATAACTCAAGTAGCAATTCTCAGGACTGGAAAGTGTAAACATTCCCTACCTGACTGCATTTTACAGTTTTACAGTGGGCTATAGTGCTCTTCTAGCAAAGATACAGAGATCTGTCTTAAAGCCCCAGGACCAGACAGGTTGAAGCCAGTGGTATTAGGTATCATGAATTTTGTTAATGACGTGTAAAAACTGCAAGACTCGAGTCTGTGTGTAAATTAGGTGAATAACAGAATCACAGTGTAAATAATATGTTATGACACATGCAGGTTACTTGCTGGTTTATGGTTTTTTTCTCAAGACATTTCTCAGTGCCAAGGTTTTTAACAACTTGGATCATAAACGAAGAATCCCTGTTTAGGTCTACCAACCTCGTGAGGTTGTTTTGATTGTGTTTTTATTATCATGTTTTCAATAAGCTTCTGACCTGTGAGAAAAGAAATCCTAAAGGGTATAAGTAATTTGTGAAAATCACTAGAAATCTTACTCCATTCTTGAAGTCAGGGATGTTCTGGGGCTCAAAGAAAACTGTAGTTTTGGTAGTTTTGAAAAAGTAAGAGAAGAGGGTAATTAATTCTGCAAGGGCATGTTTAAACCTTTTTGGCAAGGGATTCTGAACTAGTAGAGATAACAAATGGTGGCTATATGGAAGAATGACATTGGAAATTATAGATCTGAAAATTTCAGCACAGTGAATAACATATTGAAGTTTAGCACATCTTTAATTGCTGGAACTGAGTTTTTATATGCTACATAGGTGTGAAAAACTTGCTAGGTAACTGAAAGAAGAGCTGGATATTCTGTATGATTTTATACGTATGGAAGATTTATATCCTTATCCATGGTAACCACAGCTGAGCAATTTTTCAAGAGAACACTTTTCCATTTGAATGCTGTGTTGTCTACCAAGGTTTTATGAGAAATGGATAAGTCTTAATCAAAAATCTTTTAGCAAGGGCCTGAAAAAGATCCAGGATGGGACAGAAATGATTCCAGAATGGCCCGGTAGCCAGGACACCTGCATGGCTTGAGATTTTCATGGTTTGCATTTTTGCTGTGATTCAAAGACAGGATCTAACCACTGGACAATAAGATCATTCTCTCTCTCTCCCAATTTCACTGGGCCATTCAAGATTGTATTAAAAGCAAACAGCCCTGCTAGAAAAGACATTGGTGGGCAGATGTAGTTAGCACAGAAGAGGCAAGAAGCTGCACGTAGGATTAATTTTGTTGATTTAATACTGTTTAGAATGACATAGTAGGAGTATTGAATTAATAGGGTGGAAATTGAGTTACTGATAGAATTTTTAGAGACGTAAGAAGAAAAGGTGCCGAAATTACGTGAATCAACAACTGGGTGGGGGAAAACAGAAGAAACACAGGATTAAGTTAAGTAGAGCATAATTTAGACATTAAAATACACAAAGGAAAAAATAGTATTAATAATGTTACATTTATAATAATATATACTTATATTAATTTGAAATAAATAATTATAGTTTTATAATTAAGTGATAGAAGTAAAATTTTGTAAATAGTATTAAAATAATACATGATAATTAAAGGCTAATTATAAGAACTATAAAATACAAAGGTGGCACCTGAGTTTTATTGTGCATTTAGTTAACTGAGGTCATTTTTATAAGCCTTTGTGGGTCTGTTTTTTAATTACAAGTAGGAATTATGTTTACAAGCATAGGTACACCTGCATGACTGTAAAACTTGTATATGATGTGAACAGCACAGAACTGCATGTTTTGTCTAAGGATCACAGAGCTATTTGTCAGTTTATCCAAGTTTAAAGAAGAGCCTGAACAAAAGGTCAGTTCCAGCTATGCTAAATAACAGTCTACCTTCAGAGGCAAACACACCCTTTAAAAAAAAAAAAAAAAAGGGAGGAAAAAAAAAAAGCGCCAGTAAAATTACCTTCTTCATTTTCTTCCTTCCTCTCTGTCCCCTGTCGTCCCCCCACCCCATCCTCCCCTCCCCAAATCAAGGCTTCTGAGCACACTAATTGCAGATCATTTGTCCTGTTAATGGGTCCAAAATCCACAGGGAACAATATCTATCAGGCAGTTTCTCTAAGATTCAGTAACCTAGATATCTTGGCAGAGCTTTAAGATGTACTGGGGGGGAGAAGGGGTGAAAGAGGAGAGAGGGAAGGAGAGAAGTTTGTGCTATATCCATGCCCAGACGAGACAACATTTTTTTATTTACATTTTCTGGCTCTAGAGGACATAGGTAAAATATTCAAAGCCTGTAGATGTATATCCAGACACAATGGGAGTCTTTGGGAGGATCAGTGCTGCACATGTAAACTCCACCACTCTTTCTTGGTGACAGAAAGGGCTGTCTGAGCAATCCTCCTGTACCTTGCTTGTGATTTGAGGACTTCTTTCAGAAGACTGAAAAATAAGGCTAGAAAAACTACTGCTAGAGCCACATCCCGGAGCACCATGGTTACAAGAGGAACAATGCTGGTTGCCACTTTGTATATTGTTAGCAATCATAAATTCTCTTTTAGGAGACTGACAAGCACTGGACCCTCTTCCAGATGATCTGACAAAGACGCTCTTCAAACAGCGACTACAGAACTGTTTACACATTCAAATCTTGGAGTATTTTGGTCATATTTATTCATTATTGTTGATGGAAAGTGTAAAGTAACAAGATTTCTTTTTAAACTGTGGGGTGGGGCATTATTGCAGTTGCACTGTGGAAGCAATAGTACCTCTCGGGATTAAAATCTAACAACAAATTTAACGGAAATTTCGCACTATGCACCTACAAGTAGTTTATTTATGTACATTGAAAAAGTACAGGCATGCTTATATTGCTCTGTATATTATACCCTTTCATTAAGTGAAAAAAGTAACACTTATTCTATATAAATTTTTTTTAAAGTAAAGAACTAAAATCATTAATATTTTAAAGCAGTTAAGAATGAAGGACTTTATCCTGCAGTAGTGGTAAGCAATATGGCTGAAAAGCCATCCAGCTCCTGAGACACCAAGAGCGTTTAGAAGATGAGAAGCTATACTGAAGCCTGGATTACTGTGAGTTGAAGTCATGTAAGTCTCCCCATAGCAGTACAAATGCTTACTTAACATTTTAATTTGGTGGTCGTAGTCTATGTTTGAAGACTAAGTTTATTAAAGGAATAGAGAGTTCCTAAAGGGAGTAATCCTTAATTGGTGTAAAAAAGGTGTAGCAGCAGTAAAAAAGGTCCTACTGGCACTGTTCGTGGTCTTTCTCAATTACTGACCATTTCATAGTATCACTGAAAGTACTTGAAGGGAATTTAGCATCCACTACAGAAATTACTGAATTTCAATATTTGTTATTTCATATCTATAAAACTAGCTGAGTCTTTGAGATTTTTAAATGAATTCATCTTGAATTCATTTTAGTATGAAAATAAATATTTGCAGGGCCTAGAAGGTGTCAGATTGCCTGATGAAAGAGTGCCTAGGATTCATTTTATAATTATGCCAGCAATTCAATTTTATCTAGGAATACCAGTTTAATGTACTGTTGATTTCACCTATGTTAAAGCTTTTCTTGTATCCAAAATTGTGTTAGAAAATGTCTTTACTTTGGAGCATTTTAGAACTTTTATTCTAGATATTTCCATATCACTGAGGAACAGGAGATCAACATGGAGCCATAAGGAAGAATCCTTGAGAACTACACAGCTGTACGACTGACAGAGTTTAAAAAAGGAAAAGAGTAAAAGTAGGCTGATTTTAGTTGACTGGAAAGCTGTGAGCTGGTATTTTATTCCCTATGCTGTAACTGAATGATAATGGTGTTCATGTGTTGGTGAAAAGAACAGTTGGAAAGGAGCCTAAAATGGAGTATTCAGGGCCTAAGAGATTAAATGCAGCTAGAGAAAATTACCTGTGAGAATAGCAGCTGTGACTTACAGTAACAGAAAACTAGAAATGTGATTTACATTAACTAAAGACCTAAACATTTGTGTATATGAAGTACTTAGGGTAGCACATTTTGAGCTGACTTCTGAGGCTGTAGGAACTCTTGGTACCAGATCAGCCATTTCAGCGTGCACTGTAGTTTGGGAGTGAGAGGAAAATTTCCATAATCTCTTCTGCTGGTTTGCTAGGGGTGCTGGAGAGAGCAGCTTCTGTAAATGTAGACATATGCAGGTCTGGATTGAACCCAAATTTATTTGAGGTTCATTTAAAATTCTATCTGACCTGTTCAAATACCATTTATGGTGATACCTACATTAAACAGGGTTCTGAAGTTGTGTTTGATATAAAACTGGTTGAAGAGAAGGAAAAGGTGGCATGAAGAGATCTGCGACTGACAGTGTATGGTTGTTCAGAACCTGTGAAGAACAGATGTCTGGTGTTTTGGGAGAGAGAGTAACTGATGAATCTGAACTCTGATGCCACTTCTGACATCTTTGTACCTAGTGTCAGGCTATGAAAGGGAATTTGGGCTTCACAGGGAAAGGGATGGCCTCAGTGAGAACAAGGACAGGTTGCTGACGTTTACAAGAGTTGGCTCCTTTCAACTGAAAAAGACTTGATTTCTTGCTGGTGCCCACTGTCATCTCAGATCAACATAGAGACTTATCTGACTTGCCTGTCTTGAAGTCACTGGAGACAGATTTCAAAATCAACACCACCTGAAAACCTACTCATTTTCATGGGTGTTTAGAGCTCTCAGCACAGCTGAAAAACTTACCCTCTGAGCACAGCAAAATGATAGAACCAGATCAAATGATGAGGTTGAAACCCCTAGGTGTGCCACGAGTAATTAGGTTTGGGCACTATTGATCAAAATTGATTTGAAATGTCAACAGGGAGCCAAATTTTTTAATTAATTAGCTGGTTTTAGTGGGAGTTCAGAAATGGTTAAAAAAATCTATTTTTATCCATCTTCACTGATCTGTAAGATTTGATACTTGGTGAATGGATTTTACAACCGATAACTAATCCCCTGAGATATCCACTCCTCTTGTGCTAAATTAAAGGATGAATGAGATTAATGCACTTTGCCATTCTGAAATAATAGGTCTGTAGTTGATGAAAGCTGCTGGGGAGCTCTGGTTACATGTCCCTCACTTTCTATGTCTGACTTGGGAACCTGAAGTCTGATTTAAGTGCTACGCACCCACAACTGCAGCTGGAGACAGGTGCTTTGAGGTGATGAGTGCTATACAATGTGTCATCTCATACTAAGTTCCCAAAATTCACAGAAACCTTTTTAACCTAATATATATTTGTAAAATGGTGATAAGTAAACCTACAGGGAGTTGGAAAGATACATGAACTATTGTGAAATTCTGGGACTGCAGAGAATAGTACCATGGTAATGCCATTGTGGAAGTTAACAGTTTTGTCCTCAGAGCTGGGCACGAGTAGCATGCAGCAGGTGAAGTGTAGAGCTGTATGTTGAACAACAAGTGCAGAAAAAGCACTGAGTATTTGCTGTGTCATCAACGGCAAGGGTTGTGAATCATCTATAGAGCAGGTACTGACTGAGCACTGAGAAGGGAACAGTTTCTGTGGAATAAGTAACTTGTCTTAATGTAATTAAAGATATCATTTAGTCATTCAGTAGATAATCAAAGATGAGGTTAAAGTTGTGCACATCTTCATTTTGATATCTCTTCAATTTTGAGGGCCTGACTTTTCAGCTCTAAGTCAGAATGGAGCAAGAACAAATGAATTCAGATAATTATCAGCTCTATAGCTTAATGCTTGTTGACAATGGTTATTTTGAATAGCAGAAAGATAAGAAATTAAGTAGGTAGTTTCTAGTGTAAAATAATCAGAAAATTTTGCTCAAGGCATTCTGATATCTCAGAGTACAAGACTGCTTTGATCATTGCCATCGATGTGTTTCTTTTAAGGGAAGGTTACTGAGGGTATGCTGTGGCCAGAAAAGAAATCTAGGGAAAGTTCATGGTAAGGACAGCTGGGGAAAGGAATATTGTGTGGACTACACTGAAATTACATTATGTGTCTTGGTAAGTACAAGATTATATTAAGAATAGTCATAAGTTCTGGTGAAACTATTAGAAGCTGAATAATAGAAGAGGGAGGATTCTCTTTTTGTGTTCTGAATTGCTATAAAAAGTCTTCCCTTTGCTTTCTGATGTAGTTCAGACTGTTCCAACAGAGCATCAAAGACCAAACAAAACCACTTACTTGATATCTCAAGGGAATCTTCCTTCTACACTGAGCATTTTCCATGAACTTTTCTGATCTGTACAATAGAGCTTCTACTGTGTATGACTAAGTTGCCTGGGTCATACAGAATAATTTTCTTCAGCAGTAGTGTGGATATGCTGCTCTTGGTAAAATCAAGGAATGACTACATAAGTGTTCAAAAAGCAAGCCACTATTGCAAAAGTCTTACTACTGGAAAACTTGTATCTCTTTATGTCATCCTAATGTAGAGTTAGCCTCTTCAGTGTGAGAAGATTAGGGTTAGGTTTGCAGCCCCTAGCCTGTAAAAAAAAAAATTAAAAAGGGCATAAGGGCAAAGCAAAGATACCGTGCAGGGGTCCCACTCAGTGGGTGAAGGGATGAGAGGGTGGCTGAGCGATAGCAGCTGCAAATAAAGTCCCTGACTCCTACTGACAGGAGTGGAAGTTCCACCTTGTGAAAGGAAAATTGCTCCAAGAGATTCATAAGGCCGATGAACAAGGTTCCTGCTTTGAGGTTTATGATGGGTATTCAGTATTCTGTTATTAAATCTCCCATATAACCACTGAAAAAAAGTGAAAAAGTAGCAAATATACAAAATGCTACTGGCCACAAAGCACATTAAACACAGAAAGAATAAAAAGATAAAAATAAAATTGTAACTGGCATTTTCTTTCATTAGCAGTTGAATAAAATCAGAGGTAAAAGAGCTGTCCCAAACCATAACCGCAACAGGAAGGTTGGGGTGGAGATGATCTTTACAGTAGCTTTGTGAAAAAAGAATTAAAAATAAACCCAGAAACTGTTTTCTTATATAATGTTTTCCTCAGAGCCAACGTATTTCCAAAGCCAAAAGGATCACACCTGTTGAGATGTGCTAATTGTACAGGAGAGTCTTTCATCAGAGAGTACAGACTGCTTTCTAATATTAGACCACATTGAAACAAGTCTGCTTTTAAGCATTCCATCAACGGATCATGATACACTGATAAATTAAAAACTACAGGCTAGGTTCCCTGATCTATATGTGCTGCTCAGGCAGTTTACAGCTCTATGATCTTAACTGGGAAGATAAGAATTCCCCAGAGGCTGTCTGACCTGTGATGGATGGCTCAGAAGCCAAATATTGCTGTCGATTCCAGCATAGATCAAATGAGGGAATCAGGAGGCTGTAATCAGATCCATTGGTACATTCTCCCATTTTCTTGCATCAAACAGTTCTCAATTTCATTGCAGATGGAATAGCTTTAAGTTTCTTCTTTTTTGGTCTTAATGTAACCTTAACCTTTTTAATTCTGACAATAGCAGATGTCTGAAAAATAAAAAATAAAATCTTAAAAACACTGAAAGTTACTAACCCCACTTTTAAATCTCTTTCTTTCAGAAATCAATTCTTGTGTCACAGATGTACGTGACACCATGCCCTCGAAGTCTCAGGAATTTCTGCTACTGTTGCAAGAATCCAGTGTGGATTGAAACATCTGAAGATTGGCTGTTGAGGTGATCAAACTGCACATTCCCCTGGCAGCTCCTGTACGTGGACAAATTCATCTGCTAAGCCTGGTGTCTGGCTAAGATATTTAGTAGAAACAGCTTTCACTGTAACAATTGGTCCATGAAAAGTAATCTGGGGACAGAAGATCAGAGAAAGGGAACTATTTTTATCATGAAGGATGGTCAGTTTTAATAAAGGACTGCTTCTTAAAGAAAGGACAAGTCTTAGAACTTCTCTTTGTGTGGAACCAAGAAAATATTGAGAGTAAAATCTTTTTCGTTATCCTGTGTATTAGTAGTGCCCAATCTTAGAGAAGAGAGTAAGAAAGGAGGCTGCTTTTGCCATTACTTTCAGTAAAATGAGCGCTCTCAGGAAAAGGACTTTCTCCTTCAAAGGAGTGGTGAGAGAACTCCAGTCACATTGTTATTAAATAACCTAACGCAAGAACTAGACTGACCTTTTTGGGTTTTGTCCTTTTAAGTACTCTCCAAGATTGGTCTAATTGCATTCATAGCCTCTTACAGATGCTGTATTTTTCCGTCAGATGCTATTCTGAGAAAATAAAGTTGCTAATACTTGCCTTTTTTTTTAATAAGCATGGCAAGGTCAGTGCATGAAGCCTACATCACGTGCTACTACACTGGTACTCAGGCAGTTGGTAAGTAAGGATTGTTACATTAAGAAACAAAAGAAAAACTATGTAAAATCCGTATTCTTTATTCACATGAAAGCTGAATTAGCAGAGTTTCTGTAAGTGATCAATAATTACCCCAAAAAGCAGGAAGCATGTGTCAAGCACTCACAGAAGGAGCCTATACATCCTTTGATGTAGGCATATAGCCATACAGGATTCATGCACCTTTCTAGCAAGAACTGCTAAAATATACCTACTTCAAATGTAAGGCTTTACAGCAAACCACCTGTTACTGCAGCCTAAACAAAAATTATTAACCCAAGACAAGGATTATTGTAGGAATAGTAAAATGGGCAAGGAACTAATTGAACGGAAGAGGGAAATAGGTTAGGCTGAAAAGGAATTCCTAATGATGTTTTGGAATGGCATCTTATTTAATATTTTCATTAATGTCAGTACAAAAAATAAGCATAAAATAATGAAATTTGAACATATATTTGAAACTGGGACAAAGTTGACAGCAATATCAAACAGGAGTAGAAAATTACATAGGAAGAATTTAGTAATGTGAAGTCTGAAGTAACAAAAGCACCATGAAATAAGTAAGTTTAAAGTCATGTGTTTGAAAACCAAGTTATTTTGCTGAAAACAAGGTGGTCCTCTGGTTAAAAAACTAAATAACTTGGGAGAAAATGGTTGGTAACAGCTCCTACTTCCTAGAGGCATAAGCAGTAAGAAAATAATAGTTACAGAACTTCTACCATGACACTCTTTTCAAAGAAATGCTAACAGATGTAACAGAAAGTGAATCTGCACTGCTGAAGCTTCCTCAGTACCAATGCCTATAATTATTACAGCTTTTCCAGAACCATGATGTGGAACTGGACAGCCAAATGACGCAGTTATTAGAGAAGACTAAGGACACATCTATGCCAAATATCCTAACCCAGTGAAAAAATCCTAGTGACTGCTGAGTAAATGAAAGCTACAGTTTCATATCTTTTTGAAGGCCATGGCTGTGCCTAGGGTCACACTGAGACAAACAGTAATGCAGCTACACCGAGCCCAGGGCTAAGTCTTATCTGAAGTAGATTAGGTAAGGTCTGTGCTTATTTGCAAGGACTTGATGCAACTGAAACTGAGGAACTGCTGCCTGCCTAGGGAAAGTTTTGCAGCTGTTCCTGGAAGCTGCCCTTGACCAGCTAATTGTCAAGATATAAGTCCTAAGCCATGCTCTTTGTCTGAAAAGGGCAGCTACCACTGTAGGTGCTTCTAGCACAGACAGGGCAGAAGACTGTACAATAGTCTTGGTTCACAAGCAAAGAATACTACAAGTTAGCTGGTGTGTCTCATGATTTCACACTGCAATCATTTTCATAAGTACTCTTCACTAAGCATTTATCAAATAAGGTGAAATATTTTATCAAAATTATTCTCTCTGATTTCTTTAAGTCAGAAGACCTCAAAGGACTTGACAGCAGCAGCACATATGAGTTTAAATGTAAAGTGAGTTGCAGATATCATGGGAGTAAACAGCAGGTGCAAGGTGGACTTTTTCTATTCCTTGGCAAGTCTGAAAGTTTATTTGCATGGATCCATACCCAAAGACTTTTATTTTCTAAGCAACAAGATTAAGAAGCTTCTCCTGGCTTTTCTTTAGCTCATAATTTGAAGCTGTGATAGATGGAAGACTGCTGGACGTTGTTTCCCAGCTAGACAATACAGCAAATGAACATTGTCACCCAAAAAGTGACCAAGTCTCTACAAATAAATTTTAAACATAAACTACAGCAAATAGTTTAAAGCTATTGCTTTATTCAGTAGTATTTATACTAAATATATATGCAAGGAGGGGAGAGCTATGGACATGCCACTTACAGGTGCAACTGTGACCAGAAAATGTGTTCTTCAGGCAGTTGTACATACAGAGTGAGTGCGAATGCAAGTGGCTGAAAGGATGGTGTTATCTTGTTCCTATTTCACATAATTTTATTAATCAAAGTCAAATTCAGCTTAATGAAAAAGCTGAACAGATCTGTCAGACAGGGTCTGTCTTAAAATTATGGGAAGTTCTCAGATGTACAGTACAATAGTGCAGCTGGCTGAATAGCAAAATTATTTCATAACAAAAATGAAAGACCAACCCCTCTCCAGCAGCATCTCAACAGTACTTTAAACAGTACTTTCAATTAATACAAAGAAATAAATCTGTCTTACAGGTTTCCAAAAGATATTTATTTGTATCTTTGAAACAGAAGGTAAATGTAAGGATATAACATTTTGGCAAGACTTAGTTTACAATGAGAAGAGCAAGTAAAACCTAGACCTCATTGTTCTGTGAAATTTTCCACAAAGACCCAAGGAGAAAGCACAGACAGACCTTGGCTCAAGGAATCTTATAAATATTTATAAATAGTTAAAGGGCAGATGTCAAGAGGGTGGGGCCAGTCTGTTTTCAGTGGTGCCCTGCAACAGGACAAGGGGCAGTGGGCACAAACTGGAACACAGGAAGTTCCACATAAACATAAGGAAAAACTTCTTTCCTGTGAGGGTGACAGGCTGTCCAGAGAAGTTGTGGAGTCTCCTTCTCTGGAGACTTTCAAAACCCTCCTGGATGCGTTCCTGTGCAACCTGCTCTAGGTGAACCTGCTTTAGAAAGGGGCTTGAATTAGCTGGATCTCCAGCTGTCCTTTCCAACCTCTACCATTCTGTAATTCTGTGAATTCTAAAAACTTAATTACCAGCCATCAGGACAGAGATTTATCTTTAAATGTTCTTACCCTTCCTAGCAATATCACCTCAGAGTTCTTCAGAAGAAATCTGCATATTTCTGATGTTGGTATACCTTTATTTCTTTCTTGCTCAGGGATATTACATCTGTAAACAAGAATTCCATGAAAAGTGAAAACTGAAGAAGCACACCAAAGGAAAACGAGGCAGTATATTTGGATTCTCTTCTAATCTAGTACTATAAGCAAATACTGAAAGACTGCAAAGCAGAAAAAACCCTGTGATTTATATATTCATTAAATAATTTGTATAATCAGAAGATTTAAAAGGTCATTACTGGAACACCTGCCTGTTAACAGATGTAGAACAATGAAGGCCAAAGAACACAGATTCTATAAAGATGCTGATAGATAAACAGTTGGCAAATCTACAGATCCCTGCTGTGGCAGCATTAGTCTTTTTGGTCAGGCTACTGTTGTAAATACGATGAATCTTCTGGAATCCACAAATCCATGCACATACCTACTTTCTTGTTGTAAAACCTGACAGATTTTGATTGCTTTAAAATATCACCATTCCTGCTAAATAAGCTTTTATCCAGTAGGGAATTTTTATGCCCTAAGGTCACATATGAATTTGACATAAAGCAGGTTGAAGGTAGTTCATTGCACTTCACAGAACGAATACTAGAAAAACAGTATCTTACCATCTCTTACCACAGAAAGAAAAACAGCATAGCAGATGTCTGCTTAGATAGATGGGGGTACAGCACTGTGCACACAGCTTAATCAAGAATGAGGGGTCGGTATTATTTTGGCTAAATTTCTTAATTTTCATTTCAATGCCACTCAGTGTACTGGAGACCTCAATCAGCCATTTGTAGACACACAGTGAGAATCATTCACTTCTTAGTAGATAGGTGTTAGATATCCAGGTCTAAGCTGGTCACCATGTTCTACTTACAGTCTGTGGCCAAATCATTTTTTAGGGATTCCCATTAGATGTCCTTCTAAAAAAAAGAGACAAGAATATGGCATTATAAGCTGTGCTGGTTCTGCCTGGGGTAGAGTTGATTTTCTCCATATGGGGCCATTTTGGATTTGTGCTGGAAACAGTGTTGATAACACTGGGATGTTACTCGCAAGCAGTGGCTCACAGAGAACCAAGGCATTTTCTGCTCCCCACAGTCCCCTGCCACCAAGTACGCTGAGCCTGGGCAAGAGGTTGGGTAAGGACCCAGCTGGGAGAGCTGACCCTGGCTGACCAAGGGGATACCCCGTACCATGGGGTGTCACCCTCTGCAGTAAAAGGCTGGGGAGACGTTGATGGGAGTGGCTGCTGCCCAGGGCCTGGCTGGGCATTGGTCAGCTGGTGGTGAGCTGTTGTTTTCATTTGCAGCACTTGTCTTTCTTGGGTTTTATTTTCCTCTCTCTGTTTTAGTGGGATTTTTGTGCTTTTGTTTTGGTTTTTAGTTTGTTTTCTCTTCCTCTTACAATTAAAAAAATTATTATTTCTTTTCAATCATTAAACTTTTTATGACAACCCACAATTTCTTTCTCACCTTTACCATTTTAGCCCCATCCCACCAGGGGTGGGGGAGTGATTGGCTCTGTACAGCAACTACGCACACTTGCTGCATGCGGTTAAACCACACCGTGAGCTTAGACATCTGCTATGCTGGTATCTCAGTTAAGGCAAAATAACATTCTGTAGTCAGCACTCTCTTACAAGTCTTAGGAAAGCATTTGGTTGCATTATGAAATATAAATAAGTGGCTTACCTCTCTGCATTACCTGCATCATTAGTATTAATTCATGAGAGTAGCTAAATATAAACCAATTTAACATATATATTACTGACATACCTTTAATAGTTAGGGCATTTCCCCTCTAGTACACTTCTCTGAATCACAAGAAAATTCAAGTTGAGCGGATGCTCAGGCATCTTGTCCAATCCCTGGCTCAAGCAGGGTTAACTTCAAAATGATGGCACAATGGTCAGGGCTTTGTCAGTCGAGTTCTGCACATCTCCAAGGATGGATGTTTCACCTTTCGTCTGAGCAACCTGTTCCTGTTCCATTTCCTGTTTCAATTCACTCTCATAATGACTTTTTAATTTTTTAATTTCCCTTGCTGTAAGTTCTTTCCATTGCCTCATATTCTCTTCATGTGTACTTCTGAGAAAAATCTTCCCTTAATCCTTATCCAGACAGGTGAGGACAGCAATACAGTGGGCATTCTGCACGTGCCTATGCTGGTTTACAGGATGAGTCCATTGCAGGTTGAAGAGCACGTGTCGCTCTTGAACATCATGAGATTTGTTGAGCATTATGTCCAGGTTGTCAGTATCCCACTGAATGGGACAACCCTGTCCTTCGGTGTTTCAACCACTGCTCCCAAATTGGTGTCATCTGACAACAGACCGCGGCTGCATTTCATCCTCTTCCCCACGTTTTTAAGAAAACTGTTAAATGGTATTGGCAACAGTAGCTGCCTGAGGAACGCCAGCAGAACCAGCTTTTAATCTGCCTGTGTAGCATCATTATTCTTCAAGTCTGTTGTTCCAGCCAGTTCACACTCACCTTTTGAGTCCACCCATCCAGTCTCTCCAATTTGCCTATAAGGTACTACCCATATAAGCCTGTGTAAAAGTCTTTGCTAAGGACAAAGTCTCTGCTCCCTCTTCTTCCATAAACCAAAAGGAAAACAGGCTGGTTAGGCAGAATTTACCCCCGGTGAATTCATGACTGCTATTCCAAATCACCACTTTGTCCTTCACATGTCTCACAAAGAAATTCATTTTCATAACCTCCAGGAAGATGCTCTACAGCCTTCCCAGGGACTGAGGTTATGTGCTACCTCAATCTCGAAGTATGTAAAATGCAATTATTGTTTTATAAAAGAAACAGATTTTACAACCCCACAAATAAGACATTTCTATACAGAAGATCCTATTTACAGCTATTTTGTTTGAAAAATTCATACTATTACATGATTGCTATATACACTTTTATACATTTTGCCTTCTTTCAATGTACAGAATAACAGAAAGCAAACTTTAACCATTAATAAGTTTACAAGATAATATTTTTTTAAAAAAACAACAAATCTTCCTTCCTTTAATTTTCATGATAAAAGCATCTGTGTGGTCAAGGCAAAAATTCTTCCAGAACTTTCAGAGATGATTCATACAGGACCCTGGAATGGCATAAAACAATGCATAGCAAGATTAGAGATGCTACTTGCTAAATCAATCCTTGACTATTTGATTCTCAGAGTACAGCTACTGAATGATTTTTTCGACCAGTTATTCCATTTTAGTTTAAGTATTAAATACACATTTACAAAATACTTTTGAAACAGATGGGGTTTTTTCTTTCAACTTTTCTGCTGATCATCTCTAGCTATAGTGGAACGTACCACAAGCCAGTTTAAATTGCTGTGTTAATTCAAGAACATTTTCTAATGTTTCATCATTTATTTAAAGAACCCACTCATTTTCTTCACATCATTTTTCCTCTTTTTTCAAGCATAAACAGTCAAATGCTTTATCAATAATTCATACTAAGCTACTTCTCATTATTTTACTTTCTTTGTTTCTATCTCATTCTTCAGTCTCCAAAAATTTTCTCCTCACCTATGGCAACTGTTTTCCAAGCCTGAGCTTTCTATCTTACCCTTATTAGCAGCCACCTCCTTTGCCTGCATGTACACCCATCTTAGTCTCCTTCTGACTGTCTCACATTACTCCCTAAACAATCTCAAAGGTCAGCTCTGTAATTTCCATTTTTTATGGCCATTTTCATTTTCTTGCATTCCCTGTCTCACTAGTCACCTAGACTTCATAGCTGCATTCTTATGCAACTTCTAATCCCACTCTAAAATATCTTCAAAAGACAAGTAGATGGACACTTTGGTCTTCTGTCAAAACATTATTTCACTGTTAACCACTATAAACCTTATCTTTCATATGACTTTTGTAAAAGATTCTGTCACCTGTATTTCTCAAGCATTTTTTTCTCCATATTTTTATTATTATAGTCCTAGACTGATGCCCCAGTTACTCAGTCATTAAGCATGAGTTAGGGCATTCATTATGACACCAAGAGGCAGCTCTGCATGTTCACAGCAGTATGTTAGGGCTCCCTGAATTCTCACTGCTGTGGGTGTGTCACCTGCTCCTCTGTAGAGTCCTTTAAGCCACAATGGAACACAAACGTCAAAATAAGACAGTACTATAATGCACTAGAGAATTAGTATAATTAGTTAAGTACTGTGGTTTCAGAGACAATGCTATTTTGTATGAATTTTATTTTGTTATAATTTCAGGCTAATAAAACAATAGCTGTGTACTGTGGGACCATGTACCTGCAGCACGTTGGACAACGAGCCGTCATTCAGAAGAACTGTGTACTTCCCCACACAGACAAATTTAAGTCAGTTTTACCAGGTACCTTTCCAGTGAACTTAGAGATAGTTGGCAGACAATTCATACACAAAGTTAAATTACAAAACAATTTGAGTATCATTATTTGCAGGTAAAATGAGAGTGCAATAAAGAATTTTGGAAGCTTCTTTCAGCTTTGGAAGTTTCTTTCAGCACAGCCATTAGCTAACTGTAGATTCTAACACCTATATATCAAAGTGCTAATTAAAGTAAATACAAAATATTAAGTAAAAGGTATTATTCTATAGCACATTTGGTTTATAGAGTTTAGAACATCTTTCTTTAACCTCCAAATCACTGCACTGACAGCTTTATTCGCATTTCTTTGCTAGGCATAAATATTTGCATTTTATAAACTAAACTAATGTGTGTGCCATTACTCTTGAGGAAATTCTCTCCATATGCAGTACGTTGTCTAGAATTTTTAAGCACACTGAACAGCATTTTTAAAATAATAGACCCACAGGGCCATCTTAAACTGCCAACTCAGCTGAAGAGGGAAGATTAAATTACAATGAAAAGTTTTGCTTCTGAATTAGTGCAACAATTCCTTGTTTAAGGGCAGCACTTTAATTACAGCACCAGGCAGCATTTTTACTTTTTTCTTTCTTTGCTAATATGCAATAGATTACTTCCCGGTCTAAATTTAAGATGCTGGCACAGAATGCCAAGTCTCTTGGGAAATTAAAGAATGTCACTATTTCCTAGTATACCTGGGTATTAAATAAAATAATCCCTCAAGGAGTTATTATGAGATAGTGCATTTAGAAGAAAAAAGTAATAACACTATTAAGTATGAGTTAAAAACCCAGTAATATATTTTAGCACGCATCAGTGCAGCACTGTGTGTTCTAAGATTGTACTCAAAGTAATGTGCTTGCAGCACACCTTCGCTAAAATGTCGGTGTTTGGTAACTGGAGTTTGATAATAATGGTTTACAAACAACAGGGCGTGTTTCAGACTGTACAGAATCACACTGTAGTTACACATTAGTACCAGAGCACTATAAACAGCATATCAGAAGACTCCAGAAGGTCAGTTTGGTCCAACATTGTCTATCTGAGAAAGTGCAAACACACTTTAAATTAGAGAAGCAAAACCTAATCATTGAAGAGCTTTCTCATAACCTTTTATCAGCATGAATTCTTTTACTCCTCTGGAGAGAAAATATCCCCAACATACCTGTCCAAATACGAATCCTCCCAAATTCTGCAAAGCTGCATGACAGATTCTGAATTTTGTTACCACATTGCAATTTTGATTCTTGTTAAAAATTCTTCCCATCATTATCTTGAGATTCCTAATCTTTTAATTTTATCTGTCTCTTGGCTTTGTATTCTACATAGGTAGCCATTCATAGATCATGAAATTAAAACACTGTGTAGCATCTTATGCTCTGCATCTGCCCCAGCTTCTAGGTTGATTTGTCCCTCTTCACTGGGCAGAGATGAACATATAGATTCATAAAGCAATTAACAGTGTTCTTACTGAAATTTATAGTCAGTAGTGCACTCAAGTGGCAACAATTATTCATTTTCATGTGCCTATTTATTTAATCACGTTAAGATACGCTTTCATTTCTCAGCCTTTTCTACTATCTTGATTAAAAGAAGCACAAACTACATCACGACACTTTGCTGCTCACCTTTCTTTTCCAGATCATTACTGGTTTTAAGAATACTCTAGGAGAACACTTGGCAACCCAATGTTAAATGACTTAAGGGAAAAAAAAAATGTTTTGGCCTTTTTTTGTTCGATTTTGTTTCTAAGTTGGGTCCCAACCAAATGTAATTTATTCACAGCTGAGTAAGTAATCAAAACAATCTATCCAGGAAGCAGAGCCACTTTGAGTTTTAGAAGTCCAGTTATGTAGTGATTTTAATTCTTTTTAAAATAAGTTTTAAAAAAATATAGTAAAATAAGGTGAAGTAAAATAGAAGTGAAGGGGGAACTGCTTTTGAGGGTTTTTTTTCTTCCTTTTGTTTTTTAAAAGAAATCTCATTTTTGATGGTACATAACTGAAGTGACTAAGAGATCATAACATTTTCTGTTCTAGTTCTTAAGATTATATATCTCTTTCAAGAGGGTTACATAATACTTTTCTGGCTTTGATACAATAGCAGATTTAAATGAATGAATGAATGCTTATTTTTTAGCAACAACATAGCTACTCTATTGCATTGTCCTGAATATCAAGAGCTTTTATTTTCCTGGAAAAATCCAAATTACCTGCTGCATTTCTGGACCAATTCCAAATGGTTTTTTACTGTACAGCTCCCTAGAAGTTCTACCACTGCTAGTACACTTAGTGTAGCTATTGAACTTCTCAATATAACTCAAGTGAAACTCTTAAGGATTTGAAGTGTCACAGCAGGAAAGGGATATAGCTCATGTGGCCTCCTTGAAAAACTCATTTTTCATACAGTAGCATCACATAATTTTAGTGCTGGCTATAAATCAGTGGCATCAACTCAGTCATAGCACAGCCACAAAAGGTCTATATCTTGTCACTACAATGCCAGAGAAAATGCCTCAGGCTACTGATCCACCAGAAGAGCATGCTCTGGAACTGTGCTTAGATCTGAAGGTTGATTAAGATGAAGTGGTCTGTTATTTTTGTTTGTGTTTGTTTGGGGTTTTGTTTGTTTGGTTTTGTGGGTTTTGTTTGGTTGGTTTCTTTTTTTTTTTCATTTAGTTTTTTAATTTAAAGTCTCTCTATATCCATTGTTTGACTAAATATTAAGGACCATCAATTTGAAGAATTAAGGATTGCAAGGACTTCTGCGTGTTCAGGCCACTGTAGTGCATTACTAACTTTCTCAGTATTTTTGAATGAATGTCCTTTTTTCTTCATATGTCTATTTTCTTCATAGTCTATTTGTGCTATTACACGTTTTCTAGTTCCATGGACAGTTCAATAGCGAAACAGAAATCAAATATTAACAAATTTTTAGACTTAAGCAAGTCTGAGACCCTGAAGGCTAAAGCATTTGTCATGATTGTCTATTTCAGGAAGGTCTGAAATAAATGCTTACAAATGCAATGTAGTGAATCACTTCCAACAAGCTTATCCCAAAAGATCTACAAGTTAACTAGGTTTGGCATCAAAAAGCCAAAGAGAGCAAAATAAAATCACCTGTTGAAAGGTCTTAAAGTCATTGTTATATTCAGTTAATTTTTTATCATCTGCATAAGTATGGATTCATATACGGGGAGGAAAATATGGAAGAAAAATCTTCTAGTAATAAGAAATAGTCAATAGACTACTTGCTTTGTTCTACACCTGCTCTTAACAGAACTGAATCTGAGAACTGAATCCTGCAATATACAGGATCAAGTCATAACACATTCAAATCAAATAGAAAAAGGCAAACTAAATATGTAAAGATTGCTATCACAGCAAATGCATGGGAAGGAAATTTAATACTGTGCTGGACTCAACACCTCACAATTTTTTGACCCACTATTTTAAACCTTGCAATCATTCAGAACCCTCTAACTGCATTATTTAAGTACAAAACACAGCCAGTTACTGGAGAGAGGGTGCAGGAGAGGTTATTGTTCATTTCCCACAGCACATTTACCTTTCAGTGCTGCTGAATTCTTCTGTGACAGCATCCTTGCATGTTATCAGCCTCCTTTGAATGGCAGATCCAATATTCTTTAGAAGTGAAGTCCTGTGCTTACCTATTTGAAAGAAGATTATGTTGAAAAGTTGGACAAAAAAAACAAACGAAACCAAGCTGCGTATTTTCATAGAATATTTTTTAGCATAAAAGATGTTTAATGAAAGATTAACTATTAAATTTTCACTGTCCTGGATTAATTACTGTGTATTTCAGCAAATTAGAAGATAGAGATGAACCCAATGAGCTCCAAGACAGCTATTCTCTTTGAGCTCACTATACAAAGATTAAAAATCCAAAGCGTAACAACATAATTCACAAGTCATATAACCTTAAATCCTGTAGAAAAATGGTAACTTAACAGGATGAGGAAAATTGCCCATTGAATTGTATAAGACCTCAGCTTTCAAAATGAAGTACAGTTAAAAAAAAAGAGAATGCAAAAATGGTTTGACCAACCTTTAATTGTAATCACAATGTAGACAGTGGCTGTTAGACTAAAAATCCCTTCAATTTCTTTAGAGAGAATGCATTCCATTAATTCATTTAAAAATGACCTAAGGGGAAAATAAAGCAAAAATGTTATAAATCATGTCTTTCAGAAGAGAACTGGATAGAACAAGTTTATCATTATGCTACCCTGCAACTGTAGCTAAAAAGATACCATGCAGAGCAAAGTAGTGGTTATTGGGCAAGACTACATGATGCTTCTGGAACGGAGAATATCTAAGTTACAGAATTGAATTGCTTGGGAAGAAGATAAAGTTCGTACACAGAATAAGCAACTGTTAAGAGAAATTAACAGCTTATGGACTACTTTAGGAAAATCAATGCATGAAAACACTACTGATTCTACTGGAATTTAACTTGCATAATTTGTATTGAAATTTCTAACTTCAATTTCTACTAAAGTTTCAAAAATGCGTTATATGACTTCAGTGCTTTGGTAGTAACTACTCATGCCCTTAAGACCGTTACTTCTTGTACCCCGAATAGGAACTGGAGTTTAATTAACACTTTAGTGTAAAATGCATATCTCTTAAAATTTTAAACAGATGGGTTTCTAATTACAAAGCATGAAGAACATTTATAACTAAATAAGCCCCCAAAATATTTTCAGACTATATTTTAGATATTGAAAGCATGGAAGGACTAACAGGACCAACTTAAAAGTTTTGACTTTAATTGTTTTAGAGGCTTTTATTATGCTCTTATTAGGGTTTAATAATAAACAGTTTAAGTCTTCATCGCAGACATTCAGTTAAAGGATCAGTGCTACTTCTAGTAAATATTTTCTCTCATCTAAATTAAGGAGACTAATGCTTATAAATATCTTATGAAAAAAACAAGCCAAGATGCATGATTAAAGAATTAATTTAGATGAACAGTCTTGTAAATAAGTGCTCAAAAAACAAGAACCAACCCCCCTAATCAGTATCTACAAGTAATATGTCAAGAGAAAGGGATTATGAAGTCGCACAGGTAAATTTAGTAAGCATCTAGTTCCTCAAAGTTTATTTGAATATAGAAATTAAAACTTTATTGACAACATAGAAACTGTTCTACATTAAGAACAACCTTGGACAAATGAATGTAGAAATATGTACCTGACGACAGTAATTGACTTGGTAACTGTGGTCATTAAACTGCATGAAAGAGGAGGAAGGTCTGAAATAGTCTTTGGTATAGTTAAGTCTTCTTCACAGGAAGCCTAAAAAAGAAAAAAGTGAACAACCATTGTAGGTCAAGAAATATTTGTAGACAAAAATCTGTATTTCAATAATTACACTAACCAAGACCTATCCTTAAATAATTAGAAAAAACATTCACCATGTGCTCTCTGAATAGTCTTAATCCAATTCTGTCATGTTCCAATAAACAAAACAAATTTAAATTTGAAAGACTAGAAGTAAAACAAATTAACAATATTTGTACCAAGGCAAATATTCTCCACAGTTGTTCTGAATAGAAGTTTCATTTAACTACATTGTTGGCCACTGTTTATAAAGGCACAGCTTACTAAATGCAGATGAGTACCTGTTGTGTCTCCAAGTATGCATATGTGATTTCTAAAATAACCTCACTGCCAGTGATTTACTGATTCCCTGGGTCAGCTCTTTTTGCTATCAAGTTCTGAATAGCATGGCAAGTATTTAGTTAGAACTGAATTTTGATTTACAAAAACCTGGGGGCAGGAAAACCCCATCTGAGATAACTTACTGCAATGAACATTGGTCATCTATGAGGATGAATTTGGAGTTATCATTCAAGACCACAAACTTTTACCCTGCAGTATCTGTAAAGAGCATGCTCTCATCCCACAGACCCTCAGCTGACACGTTAACATTTGCAGGTGAATCTCTAGCATTGTTTCAGTTCCTCTGTAACACCAAATCTTAGAACCAGCTTTGTCGTACTCAGTACTTTCTGGCAAATGTTTCTTGCTCTGTTTCTGACATATCTACCAACCACAGTAAGTCTCTCCACTAAAGAACATCCGCTCTTCCTTATTAGTTCTCAAAAGCTTCCAATCTTACCAGCCATATTTGCTCCTAACACCACATGCATTAGGAACACGCATTGGGAATGTTACTCTTCGCCTTCAGGACCATAATGGTTCCTTGGACCTACAGCACATGAAATAACCTCTGTCTATATATATCCTTTTCAGCATTAGAGCTCCTGTCTTTACTTTCCAAAGACAGTAGGAAATCCTCTAGACAAGAAACAGGAATCAAAAATTTGATGTGGTATGAGAAATGGATCTGTATTGAAGCAGAGAACGTGTAAGTGATCAGTGCCAAGCAAGACATCAGGCTGCTTTGGAACAGGATTACAGAACCTTATGTGACAGTTCCAAGAACAGGGAACTGGAACCTTTCAGACATCAGTGGCTCAGTTCTTAAATTCTCTAATGCTGGGTGAGATGAATTGAGAAGTTTAGAACAACCTCCCTTCCTCCTCCTTTCTCTGAGCTTTTATTGCTAAGCACATCATCATATGGTATGGAATATGCCTTTGGTCAGTTTCGGTCAACTGCCTCAGCTGTGTCCTTTCTCAGCCTCTTGCTGCATATTCTTTTTAGGGCAGGGGATGAAGGGAAGAGACAAAGCCTTGACGCTCTACAAGCCCTGTTCTGCAACAGCCAAAACTAACTGGGATGCCCTCAACAGTGTTTTAGACACAAATGCAAAACACAGCACCACAGCAACTGCTGTGAAGAAAGTTAAGCCCTTCCCAGGCAGACCCGGTACAAAAACACAGAGAGAATATCTCAATAACCACATTGTTAATCTCCAACACTGCCTAATTTCTAAATTCCTCTGTCCAAGGCAGATAGAGAACAGGTAGATAGGTATCAGGAAAACTCTGTTCTAACACAGCTCTATTCATATATCTAAGAGATGCACTTTAATATGAAGTGATGGCAAATAAAATTTCCTCTTTCTTCCATGCCAACACACACAAAACCTTCATCTGCATTACAAAGATCACACTTTCTGAACATAGTTCTGTGGTTCCAATATAACATTTAAAAAGTAGTAAGTGTGAAGAAGAAAAAAAACAAATCAACTTTACCTTCTGTAGCACATAGCTTATCTCTACTACTACTGCAGCCAGGAGAGTAGAGAGTACACCTTGGTGAACTGCTGGGCAAGATGAATGCCAGCGCTGGACCACATGCATGAATTCTCCAAGGGGCTTTTCAATAGAGTGAATCAACTAAAACCAAGGAAAAACAGATCAGTTTTTTTCAGATTGCTTGAGTAAAATTTAACTATTTCATCAAGCCTCTCTGCAAAGAAGTTCAGATCAAACCTTGAAAGCTATTTGAGGTATTCTAGTGTCCTAGACACCTGGGATCAGAGGGAGAATCAGCAACATGTTAGGGAAGTCGACCCATAAATTTGAGAGAAATAAACAAAACAATGGCTGTAACAAAAAAGAATTTAATGTTTTCCAGAAGTGCTGAAAAGCAGACCATCAAATTTTCCAGAGCAGTTCACCCATCTCCCTACTACCTAGTCTTTGCTATAACATACAAGAAGCTAACGTTTCTGT
The DNA here is from genome assembly GCA_013399075.1 of Chloroceryle aenea. Lineage (NCBI taxonomy): Eukaryota > Metazoa > Chordata > Aves > Coraciiformes > Cerylidae > Chloroceryle > Chloroceryle aenea. Next base: position 37,579 of record VWZY01007466.1, on the reverse strand, counting down.
GAAGAGAGGTGTTTTTAAAGAACCTTTGGATATCATACGTATTTTGAAGCTGAGGTAATTTAGGCTGAGAAAAATAAATAAAGTAACTGTATTTTATCCTTCCTCTCTAGTTCATAATATATATATGGTCAAATTCTTTGTTCTGGATTGAGGAAGTTCATTTCATTGCAGGTTAATAACCAATGAGTACTAGCATAGTTCAGGATCATTGATAACAGAATGAATTGTTCTCCAATTTACTGGGTTTTCTGTCATGATGAGACCAACGATGGATAAAAACCCATTGGTAACAAGGTAACTTTTAGAAAATTTAACTGATATTTTAATTAGATGTCAATTTAAATAACAACCTCTAAGTGAGTAAGTATAACACATTTGTGTAAAAGGTATGCATTCATCTATACATTAGGTAGCATTTTCAACTGTAGTAAGATACCTGAATCCCTTCTTCTTGCTGCTTCTTGAGTCTGCATGCCACACATTCCAAAACTTTCTGGAAGACAGTCTGTATAGCATGAAAAAGATTTGCCACTTCATCTGTCTCAGTATTCTTAGTCAAAGAAGCTTCAAAAATTTCTCTTAGAGCACACAGTAACACTGGAGCACAAAAGCCACCTCTCTCTAGAGAAAGAGAAATACCATGATATAAAAATTGTAATGAGATATTTCAGGTACAACCTTAGAATTAAACTCAGTTATATACCATAAATAGCTATAGTTTACAAGTCTAGATGACATATCTTGTTTCTGAGCATCCTTAGCTGGAATTTTCATACAATTCAATCAACATTTTAAGTACAAACCAAGTGGTCCTTCCAATCCTTAAAGTATAGTGATTTAAACTGCAGATTTCTTCAGGAATTGAGCTTTAATTCCATCTGTACTGTAGACCTAATTTCCCAAATGGGAGCCAAATTTAAATAGTACTACAGTCTTATCTCCTAAGGCATACTGATATATATATATTAATATACATGTATCACTTTCTATATATACTAAAAAAACTCTGAATTATATACTAATAACTGGAATCTGGGAGCAAGGAAGAATCAGTAGTTATCAATGGTGACATAGTTTTGGGTTGGTTCTCTACTTGTTTTCAGTTTTCCATAAAGTCTGCTGTGAGTTTTGACCACATCATTGGGATACTAGCTAGCATAAACTGTAAACACCATTTTTTGAGAAGCAAACACCAAAATGCTAAAAGCAACAGTTCTGCTAAAGTAAATCATCTAAATATATATGGATATGTTGATGTTAGTACAAAATATCGTACCTGTTTGTATAACTGACAGACACATCTCTAAAAGCTGTGCTTGGAACGTGAGATTTCCCAGGCCAATCATGATGACATCTTTACATACTGTCAGGTAGGCCTAGAAAAGAAACGTAAAAGTAAATGAGAAACAAAATTTATATAAAGTAACTGTTCAGTAAAACCTAAAACCAATAAAAACTTGAAATCTTAGCCAAGTTGCCCTGAAAGCTGCTGCATCTACTTGGAGTTACATAATTCTCAACCTTTGAAAAGCAGGAGTTCCAAACAGTTCTCCAAATGCTTCCATTGCCCTTTCCTCCAGTAAACAGTTTCTCAAAAGACAGTAAAATCTTTGTCTGTTTTACTCAGCTTACATCAGAGGCATTGATACTTAACATTTACTGAGACAGAACATGACATCTCTACCCATCTTCAGTAGTAAAAATGTAAAACAGCACAGAAAGAGAGGTTCTCCCTACAGACACACACATATGTTACATACTAAACAGATTATAGTACTAATGTATAGACAAAGTAAACAACTGTTAACCAGTCTATGTATACATGAGCTGGGCTGTTCAAGGACAATGAATGTGACTAAAGTTTCCTTGACCAAAATCAGAAGGGACCCATAGCTCAATGCTAAAATCCACCTTGGGTTAAGTGATTATGTCAGGGGAATGTAACACAACAATTCAAAACTAGCTAAACCCCACACATGTTATGAAATCAAAACACTTTCTGTGAAGGGCAAATGAAGTAAGGGATACTGTCAATGATGCCACTGGGTTTTGTGTCAGAGACCACAAATCAGTGGCCAAAAAAGAATGATTCCCCAATAAATCCCTGCCCCTAACAGCAAGTGGGGGGGCAGGTGTGAAATGAAAAGAAGGGTGGAATGGCTAAGAATGGGATAGTCACAGGGAAAGTGGTAGAGAAATGTTGAGTGGAAAAACAAGAGACATCCTGGTCCCCTCACACACAACAGCATTAAAGAAGCAGCTGTAAATATATTATATGGACATTTTGATAAAAACACTTTTAATGCCAACCTTGTTACCAATTATACACTCCAAACAAAAAGCATAATCAATATCTCATTCCAATAAGAAACAGTATACAAGGTGAGGAACAAGTAGGAGCTGCTTAATAAGCATATTATTACAGGAGCTGCAAGAGGCCTGGATTCTCTTCTGTTAACAAGTCACATCAGTCTTTATACCTCAGTTTCTTCTCTGGAAATGATGCAGATGGACTTTAAGAACTACTGTAAGGATCTTTGTGTTTCATTATTGGCTAGTCAATATGTCAACTGGGTTTACAGGTGACAATTGCCCACCTTATTGCTTATCTACAAAGTTTCATTTTCTATTCAAACATAGAAAACATGGTAAACATTCTAGAAATGCTTGTAAAAAAAACCCCAACAACCTACTTTATGTATTGTCTTTCTATAAGGCTGAGTTCTGTGCTTCAAAACTTTTGAAAAATAGCCACAAAAGAGTTATGATATGCATACTAAATTTTTCATTCAGAGAAAAGAGACAATAGCATATACATCACACAGGAAACCTGTACCAGGAAAAAGTACCCCAGTTGTTTGAGGTTACTAATTCTTTATACTTTCCAAAAAGCCATTTGGCTGCAGCAGTGGGAATTAGTAAAAGACTGACATTCTCATTCTTAAATTCCCAGGTAACTCACATCCTACACCTCTGCTGACTTCCAAAGATGTGCTCTGTAGGACTCAGCACTAGAATGAGGCACATTGGATTTCTCCAGGTATAATTTTACCTATTTCTTTTGGGAAAGCAGGAAGGAAAGCAAGCAAGCAAGCAAACATGATTAGATGTAAACCCTCCCTCATAATCACATGACCGTCTGGTCCTCTTAGTCATCCTCTTTTGTGCTATTCAAGGCAACGTGTGCAGCTGCAATGATTCTGCCTTTTCTAGGACCTTCTGTACTACAGAATAGGCTCATAGGTCTCACATAGCATGAAACTATACCCTTGTTTTAAGCAAGAAATTTTCTTCTTCTTTTTAGAAACGAGATTCAGTGACAATCTTAAGTTTATGTTAATGCACTTCTCATAAACCAGCATAAAAAATACCTTTGTTTAATATGGAGGATATGAGACTGAGGACAAGAATTACTTGACAGAAACCTAAAATTTGGAATACCCAGGTTACATCACCTGTGCTAAGAAATTTCTTTAGTGGGCTTTTTCACAGCTGTGAAACATAAAATATGTTCCATCCTCAAGTCAACAGGTATAATGAGAATATTATGCACTGGCAGGTGAAAAAAGTCTAGATAAGAACAAGGTATTGTTGGGTCCAACTACTTGATTTAATTGCTAGGTTATGTGCAATTATATTTATGTAATTTAATATTTATAAATTATAAATCTTATAAGTCAAAGTGATTAAAAAAAAAAGGGTGTGATTTTAAGCAATCAAAGGAATAGCAAAAGCACGAAACTGTAATGTCAGAACAATCAAGACTGTCTTTCAGTAGCTCATTCACTTGCTGGGCTCCAAAAGCACCAGTGCACTGTGTTTGTCAGTATTCGATTGCTACATGCACAGCTTTGCAGACTGGCAGCAGTTTGAATTATGTTATAAGAGACTTCTAACCTGGAAAATTAATTCAGAAACATTACTGTGTTTTGAGATGCCATCCTTCTGATCACTTGCTAGTATAAAAGGTATAACTTCATTTTCTATCCAAGCACCTGTCTCCTCCAGAAGTGAGAAGTAATTGTTTCCTTCAGAAAACTGGAAAAAAAAAATAATAGAAGAACTTTACCAATTGTCTTTTGGAATTTTCTTATACTGACAGCTGTAACTGAAGATGTATAACCATACCTTGTTCTGAAGATGAATACTCAGCCTGCAAAAGAGGCTGAAGGCTCTTAGGCCAGTTGCTTGATTGCAGCTATCAGAACCTCCATCAGCTGCTTTCAGAATTGAGCCAAGCATCTCCTGAAATATCAAATTTTACATTTATATTTTCCAGAAAATACTTGCTAATGTCTTTTCTCAACAGCTTTAAACAAAAGATAAAAAACAAACAAACACACACCCACAAAAAACACAAAACCAAACCCCAACCCCTAAAAAACTAACAAGAATAATTTCAATTACTTCTGTAGCTGATTTTCAGACTACTCCTTATACGCACATTCCAAAAGTCAGGTCTCTTAAAAAAACCTCAGCACTAAATCACAAATATTTTCAGACACCTAAAAATGACAAGCTGGTTAAAATCTGCCATCTATTAACAATGCTGAACTAACTAATAACTACTTGTAATTCAGAATATTTGCTTGAAATACAAACCAAAAGGAAAACCTTTTTATAGAAGGGAAGAGGGGATCATGAATCTTATTTATTTATTCTTATGGAAATCTAATTGGACTCAGGCAATATAAGATGTAAAGCACTGTTTATGCTAAGGAGAATACTACCTTTGCAGCACTGAGAATTTTCAGAAGCTTCTGCAGTTTGTTTTGAGGAAGAGAGAGAAGGCAACCACGATTAACAGGATGAGCCAATAAATATTCGATGTAATCAATTGCTAATTCCGGCTTTGATTCCTGTGCTACCTGGATACGTACTCGTCGTTCAGATGTTTTCATACTCTAAATGAGAAGAAAGCACAAAACCAGTACAATATGGTATCTTACTTTACAACTAATTGCAAAGCAGAATAATATGGCATTTAAGAGGTTTCTTGTATGAATAAAAAAAGAAAAAAATCAGGAAAGCACGGTACCTTTATGTAATCTAGCAATTTCTTAATTCTTTGTTACATGCATACACACACCTTTCTTGGGGTTAGCTTGTCAGACAACCAGTCAAAGGCTAATTCCATTATATGTCCCACTTGGCCCCAGCGACACATGCAATCTATCAGGATAAAATATTTGCTTTGGTCAGCTCCAGTGTCAATATTTCTGAGTCTGGAAATCACACCACAGCTTAAAATAAAACAAACAAACAGAGATGCATTAGCTTCACATTTCTAAGTGCAGAAACAGTTCAAAGAAAATCAACTAGTATAATACCAAAAAAGATTCACCAATGGCTCAAAGACATATTTGCACCTCACAAATTTTACTAACAAAAAATTTGTTTAGTGGATTAATTTATCCAAATGGGCAATTAATACACTGAGTTGTAACAAACACAGTCAGCAAGAGATTACTTGTCATTCATAGTTTGGATTTAAAAATAGTACCTGAAGGTAGGAATAGCAGCGGGGGGCATAAAGGATGCCAGAATAACCAAGGGAGCAATGCAACGCTCATCCTAGGATAAAAAAAGTACACTATTTGATGCACATATACAGGCAACACATATGCACAAAAACCAGAGAGTACTGACAAAGTATGATTAAATTATCTCAAATAATTATCTCAAATTAAGGATGTCCCTTTTTTCACTAGAAATGGAACTGAAAGAAGCTCATAAAAACATGTGGTTTGCAACTGAAACTTACAATTCCTATTCTCAGAGTTCAGTTATCATTCAGCTTTCTGACGAACTGTCAGAACAACTACAGTAAATAATTATGGCTCCATTAGATAAATAACCATTGCAAAAGTAGTAACAGCTCTAGTTTACATTTTTTCTAGCCATGGCTAATATTTAATTGCATGGTCATGACACCACCTAACTCCTCTCAAGTAACCAGTGCCTTAAAATGTACATTCACATGAGAAAATTATAAAAAAGACTCTACAGGAAAGTGTGCTTATATAACAATGGCAATGTAAAATGTGCTATGAGTCATTACAACACATCATAATACAAGATCTAGACCATGACATAGACTTATTTGGGTTATATAGAAACCGATCTATGTGAAAAGACTTCAAAAATAGGGTGCCAGTATGTCCAAGTTTCATGAATATTTCAGTCAAATCAAATTTTCAATCTATATGAAATTATTACCTACTTAGACATTTGAATATCTAAAACCTTTTGAGAAAAAGAAGACTTAAAAATATAATTGGAGCTTTTCAGGAAAGAGACATGCTACTTCACCCTGCAGTCTTTTAGAAACTAAGCCTCTGATAACGGGTCTTTTTAGATCCAAGCTGCTTATTTACTGTAAGAATATCAAAGTCAAAGAGGTTGCTTGCTAAAGCTGGATATCTTGCCTACTTATCAGAAGCTTTCAAGAGGGATGTTACATCCTCTACCAAAAAAAAGATTTGGAATTACTTTGACAACTTCCAAATGTTTTCAGGAACCAAAGAGCATTTGGTATATCCCTGCTGCAGAATATTATGGAGCAATGAATTGCTTTCTACTCCCAGATTAGCTAAAGCTAACTTGAATGCTGTATTCACAGTATACTTCAGCATAAGAGTCATAAATAAAAGAGGTGTCCAGCAGATAACCCTTCCAAATGCAGTACAGGGTGTAGCAGATACTATTAGCCACTATGAAAAGAGAGCATCTTGAAAAATAACGCTAGAATAATTTAAAATGGCAAAGAGGCTGAAAATATGAAAATGACTGATTTTAATTAATTCTTTATATCAAACCCAAACAATAAATAAGTGCATCAAAAGACTGTTAGAGAGTTGAATCAAATTAGCAGAAACCAATTACAAGAAAGTGAAAAAGGAGCCTCAGCTTCTTCAGCTGCCTATTCCAGCAGCTGGAGCATAATAAGAAGTGGTGGAAGAATTGGGGTGGAAAAAAATGTAGATTCATGTACACTATTTCTCCTGTAATGGCACATTTTCAGTTACTGATTTCCAAAACATCAAAAGAATGGAAACCTGTGAAAACATTACAAGGAGAGCAATTTATTGCCCAAATATTTATGTGTTGACTATTTAGATAATGGTTCATCAGTCAGATATTGCAATTGGAGAATAGTTTCTACCCTTTGTGGAATTCTGAGAAACTTCCTACTGTTTATTGCTTATAACAACAATGAAAGAGAATACTTAATGCCATGAAAATAGATAAATGATGTAACACATGAAAGCAAATGAAGAAAATATTAAGCACTCACAGGGAAATCTAGGCTTTCTTTACCTTAAATGCTTTGAAATACTCAGGAAGAACAGAAGAAAATTTTCTTATAGTATAAACTTTGGCATCTTCATTGTGATCTAGTGCTTTGTGGATGCTTCTCCAGAGAATGACAGTAATCTCCAATAAACTTGCTGTGCTAGTCGCATCGTTTATTGACAACACTTTATCCAGCACCTGAAATAGAAACACTTAATTGATATTACTTATTATATTCTATATATAATTATAAAGTGCCAAAGAAAGCTGAAAATCCTTCTATTCATTTTACAATGGTTATAAAAATATAACTTGAGTCAGCTTGTGACATTATTTTTTAAAGAATTTAATTGCAAAACCAAATCGATTTATAATTAGTACTGGAACTAGGGAAGAACTAATTTAAAATATGCTTCACATTCCTTCTACCTTATTCTAGTTACTTCACCAAATTTCTGCTATCAAGGGGCATGATAATTGCAGTTCCCCCCTTCTAATTCCATAGGTAACCAAATGCTTTCCATTAGATTTCTGTTGTATCATTTAATTGCCTATATCTGCATTAAGCACCACAGAAAAAAAGTTATGGGAACTTTATAAAGTAGACTTTCTTACACTTGTATTCTCCTTTTCACTTTTATCATCATCATCATCATCAGTATCATGAAGACTCTCTTTTCTTGCTTTCTGGATGCAGGTGTTCAAGCAGCGCCGAATAGTAAGCATCAATTTAGCTACATTTAAATATGATAAGAATTAATTAGACATTTATTACTTGTTAAGAATTTTGCTAGCAAATGCTTCTAAGTGTAATGCTGGAAAGCCAGTCTGAAAAAGTAGGCAACAGAACCAGAAATAACTAGGAAAAAAAAGAAAAAAATTCCTGGTCAGAGAAAATGGAAATAAAGTGAAAATGTTTTATGTCCTTAAGCATGAAGAAGAAATGGTGTCCTGTTTTCAGCTGGGATAGAGTTCATTTCCCTCCTAGCAGCTGGTACAGAGCTGGGTTTGGATTTAGTGCGAGAATAACGCTGCCAGCACACGGGTGGTTTAGTTGTTGCTCAGTAGCACTTATCCCAAGGTAGGGATGTTTCGGTTTCCCATGATCGGCCGGTGAGCAGGTGCACGAGAAGCTGGGAGGAAGCGTGGCCAGGACAGCTGACCCAAACTAGCCAAAGGGACATTCCATACATAGAACACCATGCTCAGTATATAAGCTGGGGGGAGATGGCAGAGGGGAGCAAATCACTGCTTGACATAAGTCAGCAGGCGGTGAGCAACTGCACTTGTGCATCACTTGTCTTTCTTGGGTTTTATTTCTTCCTTTTTTTGTTACATTCCTTTTCATTACTATTATTATTCTTACATACTACTATTATTTTAGTTTATTTATTACACCATTATCTCCACCCATGAGTTTTAATTTTTATTTGTTTTTTCCTGTTCTCCTCCCCATCCCACTGGGCAGGAGATAGAGTGAGTGAGCAGTTCCATGGTGTTTAGTTGCTGGCTGACATCAAACCACAACAAATGGCAACATTATCATCAGGTTCTAGAATATTTTTTTGTTAAAAACAGTCTACTAAAAAACCCAAATGAACCACCACCTTATAAAATCAGGGTCAGAGAAAGCTCCCAAAGCTCTTGCATTCATCTGATGTAGCTATTCATTTAATAACCCACGTTCAATAATACATCCCCTCCAACATCAATTCCAATTCTTTATAAAAGATGTAGTAGCCTAACTGTGGCACTGCTTCATCAGGAGCTCACCTTTAGATAGAAGTGAAAGGATTATATCCACTCTGGTGAAAGCATAACTAGCTGAAATACAGTAGAACATTATTTCAAAGCTACCTTACCAAAGTAATCAGTCAAGGAGCAAGGGCCTGTGCATTTTACCCAAGTCACTCCATACTAACTATGGAGGTTTTTTGTAGTACTAGAACTCCTCTGAGACAATTTTTTCCTAATTTTATTTGTTTCAATCACACTTTTATAAAAAGCAGCTATAGTCTGTGCAGGACATCCCCTTTGCACTGAAAGTTTCTGAAGCTTTTAATAGGAAGGAGAGCTTTTTAGATTTTTCTCTGAGCAACTCGAAAATACTACTGATCCACAACCCCAGATAACCAGATTAGCAGACGTAAGTATTTTTCACCTTCTATAGAATCTTCCACATAAAGATTTCAAATCACCTGAGACACCAGGATATTTTATTTCACTCTTTCTGTATGATAAATAAACATCAACTTAGATAGCTGTAACGTACAATCGGGGAGAAAGGGAAGAGAGACACAAGAGACACCACCAGCGAGAGAATATAATATGGTACAGCACTCAAGAGCAGAAAAAAACCAGCTTTGCTCTCTTTACTGCTGCAAAAGTTTATGACTGTTGTCAGGAGGATTCATGGCTGATCTGCAGAATTTGAAAAACTACAAACTAATATTATACTAAAACCCACAAAGTACCTCTTAGAGAAAAAAAATAAAAGCAATTACACAGTGTGATATTAGTATTTCCAAAGATTCATAAGGTTTAGTACTTTACCTATGTTGGTGGGGGCTGTATATTCATAAGCATATTGATAGAACTTTCTAGCAGCTGCTGAATTCATCTGGATTAGAGTAACACAGCGCTCACACCACACGTCCTCGGGTTGGTTAATGGGAAAGAAAGAGTTGAATAAGAGATTCACTATGCGTCGCGACACAGGCCGTGAATCGACTTCAAGACGAGACAGAAGATGCTCCATGGGACAGATATCCCAGAACTTTTTAAAGCAAGAAAAAGATATTAAAGGAGTTAAAAAAATAGAAGAAAAAACAATCACCTCTATTAAATGTTGTCCACATCAAAAGACTCAACAAATATAAGTAATATTTAAAAATGCTTGTGATTTTCTGGTAATTTTTTACCAAAATACCAGCATTTACTTGGTGTCCCATATTGCTGCATACACTCTAAAAACTGGTGTAGAACAAGACCCTTTCTAAAACCTTCCCAAACCATAAGTACATCTGGCTGTCAGTGGACCTCTAGCTTATTTGCAACACAAACTGAAGGCTATGAAATTCAGAAAGAATAAACAGCTAGTTCTACTACTACTACTTGTTATACTACAGCAATACTACTCACGTTTGTGGTTTTTATGAGATCTTGAATTATGCTCTGCACTTTCAGATAAAACTTAACCACCAAACAAAAAACCCAAACCAAAACCGAGGGGTTTTAGCATCAAAAAATACAATTTTATTCTTGAGAAGAAATACTTGCAGCAGCTATTTACTCTGTGATTTCAAACTGTGGGCATCCCTACTAGAATTATCATAAAAAGAAGGTCTGTGGTGTAAGCATTAAAGTAATCCCAGGATTTAACAGAGATATATATTACAGTTTCTAAATAAATAGGAAGTTACTGACAAAACATCTAACACTTACTAGGATTTTTTTTCTTTTATGTTAAGCTTGATCCATCCCTTAGAAGATCTGAATCTTTTACTATATAAAAATAAAGTACAGAGTGGATGGAAGATATCCATTATGCCTGAAGAATGAATTAATACCCAAGAAAAAAGCCCTTAAGTTTAGAATTTTTTTTTTTCATCTGTCTTTAATGTCAGAATAATTCAAGAAAGACAAAATGACTGTTTTCTTGAACTCCCATAATGACTGACAAATCAGTTTCAGATAAGAACTTTTTATATTCAACAGCAGCATGAATACTTTGGTTTTAAAAGACTGTACACAAAGGAGCAACATTTAAAAAAAATTATTTAAAGCATTGCTGATGTTGAATACCAGTTACAAAAAAGCTTGTTTCTATTTTACCATACAGATAACTGATATTAACAGACCAAATCATGACTGTAGGTGCCAGTCCTTTAAAACATACTTTACCATATCTTATGAAGAATTAAAACAGCACAAGAAATGCTGTGTACCTATGAAGTTACAGAGTGATGGGGAAATGAGTATTAAAAAATACATAAGATTCTACAGCTGACATGTCATCTGAGTATTGGGGGAATATGCTTCTTAAGTATTTTTAAAATACTAAATAATAACACAAAAATACAAATAGAAATCATGACTAAGATTTCGGTACCCACCACTTTGAGAACAACCATTCAGTGATCTGTTATTTCTGCTGGGAACAAGGTGATACATCTCCTAACACACAAGCACCAGCAGTGAGAGGTCCAGTGTCACAGGGATAATTCTGCCATCCCACCCCAGCTTTACCTGGTAAAGCCTGGCTACAAAACCTACTGAAGCAGAAACCTCGGGGAAAAAGCTATCTTTCAGAGTACTACCACTTAATTGCCTCCTCCAGTTATCTCAACAATCAGAACAAACTGTCCAAATAAAGGTATAGCTGCACACTGTTAATCTCAGGAGATCTGCAAACATAACTAGGACCCTGCTGGAAACTTTTCTTGCAGTCAGCCTGAAGGATAATACCTTGTATCTGCAGTGTTTGTCTCCATTTCACACTTTCTGTAAGCTTGCCTAATCAATGCATTGAGGTGTGCACTATGAAAGTATCAAACTTGCTGTTGCATAAATGTAACCTTTCTCTTGAACCTGTATGCAAGCAGCCAAAAGCTCTCCACTCCAAAACTGCCTCCTATTTATCTGGTTTTCTGAGCATACTTTGAGGAATTTGGAAGGTACTGAGGTGGTCTAATCTCAGCATATGTCTTTGAGGTCCTGTCATCAAAGCTGGAATGCACAGATTTGGCAAGGGGACAGAGAATCCTTGTGTGAAGGATATGTGTGTTCCTCAAGCACTGAAGCCTTAAAAATCTGACAAACCAATCATGTATTTGATTCTCTCCTGAACTACACAGATACATACCTCTGACTTTGTATAGCATAAGTGCCTAGCACAAAATAAGCAAGTCCTAATAATTAGGCTTAGCAAGAGACAAAAACATGATTAAAATAAAATATAAAATTCTATTTAGGAAACCATTAACAGGAGAGTGTGGAAAAAGAGCTCCAAGATGTTATAATGCCTAACACTGGACAATATCACCCTATATAAGGGCCCACAGCAGAACACAAAGTTCTTTCAAAATCAATACAAAACATATCAAAATTTCAAAGGACATGCCCACAAAAGACAAACTGAAATTACAAAAATAGGTTAAAGAAAAACCCAAACAAACCAACCAACCAAACAAAAAAGCTCAACAAAACAAAACAAGCAATTTGGTAAAATCTATGGCGTTTAGAGGGAAGAGAATCCTGACTTGATCTAGCCAGCTGGAAGGAAGCGTGGTGGTATCGACCACTCTGCCCCGGCACGGCCATGGGAGGGCAGGTCAGACAGAAACATGCTGAGAAAAAGGTCTGCTCGGTGCTTGTGACACCAGCAGCCACTGAAAAAAAACATGTCAGCACAGAAAGGCCACTGGACCTACTCAGCATCCCAAACTAGTGAAAAATATGGGAGAGAGTAAAAGAAGAATGCACTTAGCTCAGCTAAAGGGCAAACTTTCCAGCAAGCCTGTAAAATCCCTGACAAAGGAATAGCCAGACACAGAACTATCTCCTATGGCTCATTTATCTGTGAATAACAGCTATGTAAAGGCTGAATGCTCACCAGGACTAGTCACAAGGTATTTATTTATTTATTTATTTATGTTAAAAGATTTGTCATGGACATCATGACTTCAGTAGAATTGACAAAATCACTGGAAGGAAGTTCTTCTACTATTTACTTTTGGATCAAAACCATTAAAACAGACAGAAGTGACTAACAGCAACAGAATCCACAAGACTTAGAAATAAACAGTTATATATTTAGATATATCAAGAAGAGAAACCCTGAAATTTTAAGTATGTATTTTTTTTAGGTATATTTCAGTAGTCTCAAAAAGTACTTCTATTTTTTTTAAAATAAATGCCTTGATTTTATCTCCTCCTTGCTACTTATCAATTGTCACTTATCCTACCTTAGCAGCCTTGATAGCCTTAACTTTCAGCAGCATATCTACAAAAGCCACTCGCACTTTCTCTGAGCTGTCATGAAGACTGTACTTGGCTGCTGGCAGGAGCTCTTCCAGTAGTGGGTGACTCAGTTTGTTGTCCAAAATTACTGGTAGGCACTGCAAGGAAATAAAAAAAACCCCAAAGATGTGGCTTAAAAAAATAAAATAAAGAATAGATTGGAAAAAAGATGCAGCTAGAAACTGTTGAACTGGACCGTTGTACTTCTAAGGTTAAACTGAGTCTGAACAGATGTTGTGTATAACTATTTTTCTTGTAATATTCTTGTTACGGTTCTTTCAAATTTCCAGTGAACAGTGTTCAGTGAACATAATTCAGCTGAAGCAGCTTCAGATCTATAATGAGGCCATGGTCTTGTCTTCTACCTGAGGGGACAATGTCCTGTACTTGTTCCAGTAGCAACACCTACCAGCTCCATGTACTCTGCTGATTTCAGATTAAAATTACATCTTTTTTTCCAAGTTATTTTTGTACCAGCACTTTCTGCTTATTCAGTATAGACCCCTATGCAGCTGTAGTGGAGCAAGTGAGGATTAAGATGAAGATTGCTCCAATTTAAGGCTGAATTGACACACACACACAATCTTTAAGAGAAAATACTGCTCGAGGAGTTCATTTTTCTGTCCAAGCTATTAGTTATTTAGCAGATGCCAGAAAGATGTAGATGAACATACTAAAGCCGGCATTCCCAGAGAAATGTATGTAACTATTTTCATCCAAACCTCAAAAAAACAAAGTGGGGTACAAAATCATAACATAGTTGTGCATGTCTGGGGATGGGTTAAAATCAGAGACACAGAAACGTACTGGAACCTGATCTATGTTTTCAAGTCTAAACTTCTAATAGCTAAAATAACTAAATTTTCAGGTCCAAAGAATGTATAAGACTGCAAATGCAAAGTGGTTAAGAGTCACAAAGCCAGTCACTATTTTAAAGCCATATTGTTCCACATAAATGAGAAAAAACTTCTTCACGGTGAGGCTGACAAAGCACTGGAACAGGCTGTCCAGAGAGGCTGCGGGGTCTCCTCCTCTGGAGGCATTCTAAACCCACCTGGATGCATTCCTGTCCGACCTGATGCGGGTGATCATGCTCTGGCAGAGGGATTGGACTGGATGATCTTTCAAGGTCCCTTCCAATCCCTAACATTCTGTGATTTGTTCATTCCAAATGCGTAACTTTTATAAAACTTGTGCAAAAGTGGGGTGTATTAGGAACTTTACTGCCTCAGTAATTTTGCAGAATAGGTGATTTGCTTCCCTTAACGTGGCCTATACTAAAAACCTGTGCATCAAGGAAAATATAAAAATGACAATCATCATTCTAAATTTAGAAAAAAAAAGATTTACTTTAAAAACAGAGCATCGAACATCAGCAGATGTTACATCAAATGCCAGATCCTCAATTAGTTTTTTCAAAAGGTCAGCAAGAAGTGTTGCAGGAATCATCTCCCAGTATTTCGATGTGATCTGAGTAACTCCAAGTATTGCTGTAGAGCGGACAAATGGATGAGGATCTTCTAAGAGATTCTAAACCAAACAGAAGAACAGTAATATGAGTACATACATCATTGTGACTCTACTGCTTTCTGACAAATACTGGCCTTTTTTTTTTATTGGACTTTTGAAATATTTTTTTCTTTTAAATAGCTCACATTAAGTCTTGCATCTATGGCTTAATTAAGAATATTTAGACTTCTATTTACATATGAGTATATGTTCCTAAACAACAACAACATAAAAACTCTGGAATTAATTCAATTAGCTGATATTTACATTATTAAAGACCACACTCAGGATCTCTCTAACATTTTCTTAATGAAAATACTAAGCCCATTCTCACCCATCTAGATAGGAACCTAAAAAACTTTACCAATCTCCATTATACTTCATTTCAGAAGAATTCAGTAATACAGTACTAAAATTCCATTGAATGCTTGCATATCACATGTAAAGCTCTCCTTCCCAATCTGAGGTTAAGTAAGAATCAGGATCCATGATTCATGCATATAGACTTTCAAAAGCATCTTTCATTCACAGGTTAATGAATAACAATCCCTAATATTTAATTTTCAAGGTTCAAAATGGTGCATGCCACCTGTTGTCAACATACTACAGAAATTTAAAATATTATGGGTTTTTTTTGTAGTTTTGGGTTACCTTTGATAAAAGTTTCATTTTTAACATTTTAGTTTCATTAAAACTTACAAAAAGTTCTTCAAACTGTTTCTGAATTTCATTGTCCATTTCTTCAGTGTTAAAACTGGGATCACGAATAGGAAAAGCATCAACAAATAAAAATGCTGCATTTGATCGAACTTCAGAGTTTCTAGCCTGTTGCAATGAAGGAAAAAAACATTTTTTTCAGTAAGTATAGACTGTTAATACCAAAAAAGCATATCCTGTCAAATACTGCTCTCCAAACTCTTTCAGCAAGTAAGTGTTTCTAATTAAGTATGTGAAAGAAATGAGTTTTTAAATGTATGGAAGAGCTCAGAATAACGTGAGATTTATTTATTTAACCTTACATTTCTGCCCGTTCAGTAAAACTTGAGTTATTAGTTCTATCAGCTTTCAAAGCATATCCACCTCAATGACCCTAAAGCGTCACAGTCTGATCAATGATTTCTCTTAAGGGATTTCTCTTGGTCACTTTAAAGCTCCTCTTCAGAATATAAGAATCTTGAATTCAGGCAGATTAAATTAGTTAAATTGTCCACCAAGAGAGAGGTGATTTAATTGAGAAGCTCAAGCCTATTACTTCAAGAAAACAGTACGTAGAAACTAAATATCAGCAAGCCTGGAGAGTAACTTATCCCACTTAAATGTATTCAGTTCTGCACCTATGCACATAATTAATAGGACCATGTTCTGAGCTCCAGGGAGCTCATCAAAAATCTAAGGCAAGCCTCATAACGTTCAGACATTTTAGCATTTGTGAGAGTATTCAGTGTATTACACAATATATTTTGCCTGTTGTAGAGCCCCAAATGTAAAGAAAAATGAAAATAGTATATATTTAGACAGTCAAGTGAAAAATAATTGTCCCTGTGGACTATTAAAGGAGAGAAAAAGTGAGCAGGAAATGAAATGAAGATGAAATTCAAGGTATCTCAGGGAGATACCTGAAATCTAACCACTGGACTACATTTTATTTATCGAAGGCAGCAGTGCAATGATGAGAGTCTGTGCTGGCTTCTCTCAGAAGGAAAAGAAATAACTTTGTTAACATTTAGGGTCCAAGTAAAAACAAACATATGTATATATATGAGACTTTATGTATGTATAGTGTAATAAAACAAGCAAAGTATCCTGCTGTTAAAATTAAGCATAAGAAACAGGTCAGGAAACATCCTGACCATCCAATATTCTTCTCTTGTCATAAGAGACATTCAAATCAAAGTCAGGGAAAAGAAAAAATAAGGATAACCATGTAACATTTAGAATTAAATAAAATAACAGCAAATAAACGCAGAAAAACACCAAAGAAATGAGCAACAATTAGAGAATCATAGAATGGTAGAAGCTGGAACGGACGTTGAGATCATCAAGTCCAACCCAGCTCCCAGAGCAAGATCACCTAGGGCAGGCCACACAGGTTCTGAAAGTCTTTAGAGAAGACTCCACAGCCTCTCTGGGCAGCCTGTTCCAGGGCTCCATCACTCCCACAGTTAAAAAGTTTTTCCTCATGTTGAGGTAGTGCTTCCTGTGTTTCACCTGGCTGCCATTACCTCTCTCACAGGGCACCACTGAAAAGAGACCAGCCCCTTCTACTTGACATCCACCCTTCAGATATTTGTGAACATTAATGAAATCCCCTCTCAGCCTTCTACAGGCTAAACAGCCCCAGGACTCGCAGCCTTTCCTCCCAAGAGAGATGTTCCAGTCTCCATTGGACTCCTCCTAGTATTTCCCTGTCTCTCTTGCACTGGGGAGCCCAGAACGGGACACAATACTCCAAATGTCATCTCACTAGGACAGACCAGAGAGGAAGACGAATATCCCTTGAACTGTTTTATTTATCAAGGATAACACAAGAGTGTAGAAGCTACAAGATTGTAATACTTAATTCAATAAAATATATAAAGCTGTAGAAAATCCTTCAACTTTGAGCTTGTCTATATTGATGCAGAACTAGCAGAATTAATGCAGAACTAGCTAATATGCAAATCCAGGGTGAAATAGCTCTTCTGCACTAATATTTCACATGAAAATTAATTCAAATATCTTTTTAGGCAATAATCTAGACCCTGTCTACCATGGCCATTTGAGAAAGCAAATTTTAAGAAACTTTCTAAGTGCATTACACTGAATTTAATTAAGCTCACTTTATTTCTAAACTGAGTATCCAGTTTAAATTCTTGCCTTTAATTAACTGGAATTTATCCCAAATGTATTTGCATATTCAAGTTTGTAACAGTAAATGCCTTCACAGAGGTAGCACCTGGGACTATTTTATTCCACAGTGACTTTGCCATGCAAGAGGACCCTGCAGCTATTTAAATGACTTTTGTCTCTTTACCTTTAAACTTATACTATTCTGAGGGACCTTCAGAACCTTTTTAAACAATACTGTATTTGTTCAGTTAATTTTCAGAGCTTTCTTGCAAGTTTCATCTAAAATTCATGTCCTGAAATTCACTTTCAATTAATTAAAACACTGTTTTCTTCCCCAGTTAAAAGTGTGGGATGTTAAAAAAAAAACAACCCAAGACAAAACAACCACCAAACACACCACTTTAAAAGAACCACTTCCTTCAACAGCTTGAATTCCTGGAAGAGTGGTTCTTGACTTTTTGAGCTTGATAAGAAATAGCTTAATCACTACTTATCTCATAATAATTACCCATATTTTTTATCTATATGGCTTCTTATGCTAATAACCAATCAGTGCACAATTATCTCTGCTATGTTTGCATGGGACTTTTCATAATAAAGACATGAAAAAAGATCAAGTTACATGAACATTTATATTTTAAAACCTTAAAGTTGCATAAAGGCATATAGAATATCTATAGGTTTAAAGCCACAAAGTAAGTATCTGTGATCTGTGTATTTGCAAAACAAGCAATTTAAAGAAGAAACAGAGAACTCTGCATTACAAAGATGCATTCTCATTTTAAAGATTTCAGGGATGAAATAAAGTCGTTTCAATACAGTTCTGAAATCCTTAGTATTCTTCCAGTTGAAGTATTTTTTCTTTCTACCAGAAGGAGGGGTAAAGAGGTCCTTCTATGAGTTCCCTTCCTCTTTTCTAACAAGTGTTCTAGAATAAGATTTGTTCTTCCCTATATTAAATTAGGGATTTGTACGCTGGCTAAAATAGGAGCATGAAACTGGTTATCTTGAATTAAACTGACATTTCAACCTTTAGAGCAGAATCCGTACCAGCAAGGGCAATTATAAGCTTTCCTTCTTAATTCTGTATCTGGAACTACTGATCATTCTCAGTCACACCAACAGTTGTCTTAAAAATGTCAAATACTTCAGTAGTACTAAATGAAAAATTATCTACACACAGAAGTCACACAGCAAGACAGTGGCCTATCCAGAAACGAATTGTAAAATTTTGACATTCAGTCACAGGTTTTGTTTCACCAATCACAAATATGGTACTGAATCATTAGGGATTCAGAATCTTTCAGATTGTTACATAATTCATATAATTGCTGCATTGAATTTTTTACAATCCTCCCTTTGCCATTACAAAAATCTATGTTCACAACGGACTATTTTGCTGTATTAAAACAAATTCTCCATGACCTATTTGATACACCTGTTAATGTCTAAGATTAAAGTGCTTAACTAGATGTGCAGAAGCTGTCAAAAGAAAAATGAAACAAAAAGAACTGAACCCAACCAAAAAAATCGAACCACACACACACAAAAAAACAACAAAACCCACCAATCCCCAGGCCTTCCTAAAATTCAGATTTGTTCTAGCAGTGGAACAGATGTGAAGATCATGCATAGCAGCTGTAAAAAATCTGAACCACTTCTGGAATTAGGAATTTCTCCCACTGTCTTGCTGCAAATCTTCCTCAAGCCATACCTTTCTGTTACATTTCTCCAAAGATATCTGTGCAATAATGTTTGACAGAATGTTCCTCTGAACGACTCTGTATTTGAGTGGAATCCTGGGCTCTAGAAAACAAACTAGTAGCCTCCATTTACAGAGAGCAGCTCCTTTCAGAATGGAGCACCGTGTTTTGCTAACCACTCTGAAACTGTTTCTGAGACTAATGTCAGGGACTTTGCTATGCTATAAAAAAAAAAAAAAAACCCAACCAAAAAAACACTTCAAAGCCCTATTCTTTAGAGACAGAAATGTAGAAATTAAAGAAAGTCATGTTTTGTAGCTTGCCTATTGTAATTCTAAATGAACCAGATCCACCCTTTAACTTAAGGCTAGACAAGATACTGGTCTAGTAGAGATAAGTCTGCCCATCATCTCACTTCTACCACAGGGTTCTGTTGAAACCAAACCGCTCTCAGCTTCTTCCTGTAACTTATAAAATCCACTTCAAACAACTTTTTAAGTTGTTTTTAAATACTTTCAACTTTAGTTTTTAAGTACTTCTCTCATGGCTAAAGAAGCTACTCTAAGACTAAGGATGATGCAGGGAACTACAGGCCTGTCAGCCTGACCTTAGTTCCAGGGAAGATTATGGAACAGTTCATCTCAGGTGTGCTTGCTCAGCACATTGATGACAACCCGAGGATCAGGCCCAGCCATCATGGTTTCAGGAGAGGAAGGTCCTGATTAATGAACCTGATCTCCTTCTATGACCAGGTGACTCGCCTAGTGGATGAGGGAAACTCTGCAGATGTTGCCTACATTGACTTCAGTAAGGCCTTTGACACTGTCTCCCACAGCATTCTGCTAGGGAACTCAGCAGCTCCTGCCTTGGATGGGTGTACTCTTCACTGGGTTAAAAACTGTCTGGATGTCCAAGCCCAGAGAGTTGTGCTGAACGGAGNGCAAGAAAGCAAATAAAAGGTCTGGTGAAGGGTTTGGAAAACATAACCTATGAGGAGAACCTGAGGGACCTAAGGCTGTTTAGTCTGGAGAAGAAGCAGCTGAGAGGAGACCTTATTGCTCTCTACAACTACCTGAAAGGATGTGCCAGGGGAGGTTTACGCTGGATATTAGAAAAAACTGTTTTACTGAGAGAGTGGTGAGGAACTGGAACAGGCTGCTCAGGGAGGTGGTAGAATCACCATCCCTGGAGGTGTTTAAAAAACGTGTAGATGTGGCACTTCAGGACATGGTTTAATGGTCCTGCTAACATTTAGTAGGCAGTTGGACTTGATGAGGTTGAAGGTCATTCCCAGCCTTAATGATTCTATGATTCTATAATTGGTAAATGAAACCAGTAAATGTTTAAAGGCACTTTGTAATAAATTGTATGTGTATGCTCTCATTGAAGGAATTTAATTTCGTAATCTCAGATGAAATAAAAGCTGTTCACAAAGAAGGAAGATTGGCTGATCTTAAATCATAGAGTGTAACAGAATAGGTAAACTTCAGTAGGTACCCTTTAGCCTGTGTGTGCAATTCACAGGAAGATCTACACACTTACCTCAGAAGTACTAGAAGTCTGAAATTTCATTCTGAATGCTTGATTAAAAGCATGAATGTCTGTACATACAATCAAACTTGAATAAAAGGTTTTCTAAAATAATACTTAAAAAATTTAATTGAGCTGTATTCTAAAGCTGGCAAGTAATCAGAAGGTGAAATAATCCTTTAAACATTTCTGGCTTTGATCAGTAAGGC
Source organism: Chloroceryle aenea (assembly GCA_013399075.1). Classification (NCBI taxonomy): domain Eukaryota; kingdom Metazoa; phylum Chordata; class Aves; order Coraciiformes; family Cerylidae; genus Chloroceryle; species Chloroceryle aenea. The sequence goes on along the minus strand of VWZY01007466.1, from coordinate 16,482 downwards.
ACTGATCATTCCATAAAGAGCCTGGAATACAGAACACAATATTACACAAAATTCTGAACCAAGAAGAATCCCATACTTAGTGTTAGTCCCACTAGCTGTCTACTGCAATCCTGGAAAGTACTCTATGTACCTGTAAACAAAACTGAATTATAGAAGTATATTGTATTAACAAATTAGTATATTGTTGTGCAAACGATGCATAATTACAACTTGCAAAGTTACTCTGCAACAGCTGAGGTGTGAAACACAATTTTTTTCCCCATAACCATTTTATTTTAAAAACAATTATTAAAAACAGAACATGTAGGAGAGACCCAAAACTGAGTAGAGAAAGACAGTCCTATTTTCCATAAAGTATAATTACCTTCAGTGCTCTCCAAAGGATAGGTCGATACAGTCTATAGAGCATTTCTTCAACTCCTTGACGAACTTTACTTTGTTTATGAAAATAACTCAGCATCTGAGAAAAACAAGCAGACCAATCCCCAAAATGAACAAAATTTTCTACATTCGACAAGTATGCAGTTGTCTCATTTCATCCTTTAAATAAGACTAAAGAGTTTTCCATACTATGGGAAATTATAAAACTAGACATATTAATTAACCTTGTATTTAAAAGTCTCAAAACTCATAAGGAAAGAAAGAGATCTAATAAAAAGCACATTTTATAGCTTTATAGAGTTAATAAATCTATATAAAGATCTACAACTAAGAAATAAAACCATGGCTACAGAGTCAGTTTCACAGCAACCACTTATTTTTTGTTACAGAAAAACCTCTATTTTCAAATATAAATGTGTATGCATTGATGAAAGTGGCAGCACTCCTTGTGACTCAGAACTGTTCTTAGCTAAAGCACTTTTTGTTTTTGTATCTGAATTATGCAGACAAAAAAGGAAAGTAGAAGACTAGAGTAGAATATGAGAAAGGAAATCAAGAGAAACATCATTTAACTTGATATGAAGTGATTACTCCAACTGAAACTCTGGTCAGTTTGAAAAGAAGTTGACCCTCTAGTGGTCAATACTTCAGTTATTCACAGCTACAGCTAGGCAGGGAAGCTTGTGAAGAGCACCCACAGAAACAATGCTACAGTGGAAGAATCCCTTTTCTCAGGCTTTGAAATATACTGAAGTAAAGCCATGATATCATTTATAAGAGATGAGGCAGCTCTTATTTCTAGAAGAGAATGATGGATCTAACCCAGGATTAATGGTAAATCACTGTTTTGTAATAGATATCAGTTGAACAGTGAATACCAGATATTTGCAAAATGGGCACAGGTTTCATAATCAGGACTCTGAATTTGGAAGGGAGAGTTGTACACGTTGCTTTCCCTTCCCTTCCCACTTTTATAATAAAACAGCACAAATTTTGCTGAAGTGAAAGACTGTGGTTGGTTACTCTCCTAACTGCTACAAGAACTTCTAGATAAGGAATATTTTAAACCAACTTTTTTTCATACTGCAAAAGAACACATCATTCAAATTCATTCTGAGACCCATTCCCCTTGCAAGTCAGCTGGTTTATTTACATCACTGTCCTCTCTCAAGATCACACGTTTCTGAGTGTGAAAAATGTGAAATGCCCTGTCAAAAGCCTACTCCATCAATCAGGAATCAGAGGACAAGGGAATCCCTATAGGTAAGAGAATCGATTTACGTTTGATTAAAAACAAACCAAAACAAAACCTCCAAACCCAAACCAAAAGAAACAAAACCCCCAAAGACATGATTGTGTACTGTTATATCAAGCTATATATTCTATAAACTATACACTCCAGTGCCTATATATTTTGAAGAAAGCGTGGGAAGTGAAGGGTTATAAATTAAATGCAAATGCCTTATCTTAAAAAACTTAAAAAGAGATGTGGATTTCTCATCCTGCTTCAAGTGTTTTACTCATGAATAAAAGCCATAGAAAGACAACTAGAATCTGTAACTGAAATAAGGCTTGTTCCTATGAACATACAAAACCCCCATATATAACAAAAAGAAAATAAAAAAGCTTACTCCAGACCCATCTACTAAATTTGCCTCAAGGAGCTTATGACTTTTTATCTCTGGAAAGGTCAGTTCTCTAGGTAAAAAAAAAAAGCTTAGTAAACAGACAGCAAAAACTATTTCTGGGACACTGGAAAATTCCCTTTTATTTGTACTTTTGAGCACCAAAGATGCATCTAGTGCAAAACTATAAGCAGATTCCTCCTTAAAATTTCTTTCAAAATTCTAATACTGCTGCTCAAAATACGCTATTTTTAAATAAAAAAATAAAAATAAAGAGTAAGTATTTGTGGTGGGTTGGACCTAGTCACCAGCTAAGCACCACACTGACATTCACTCGTTCCCTGCCTGGTAGGACAGAGAACTGGAAGAGGAAAGCAAGAAAACTCACAGGTTGAGATAACAACAGCTTAATGAGCAAAGGGAAAAGGACCAAAAAACCAACCAACAAACAAACCAAACCAACCAAACCAAACAAAGTGATACAAGTGGAACCACTCGCCACCTTCCATAAGTAAACAATGCCCAGCCAGTCTTCAAGCAACGGCTACCTTCCCAAAACTTACTTTCAGTTTTCACTGCTGAGCAAGATGTTATATACCATGTAATACCATTTTGGATCTGCTGTCTCAGCTGTTCACCCTCCCCATCTCTCTCAGGGAAACAGAAGAGGAAGGAGAAAGCCTTGACACCATCCAAATACAGCTCAGCACCAGCCAAAACACTGGTGTGTTATCAACATTGGTTTAGTCAACAAAGCCAAAACACGGCACCATATGGGCTGCTATGAAGAAAAGTAGTTCCATTCTGCCAGACCTAGTATAGTATTTTAGTATGAAATGGAAATTTTCCACTTTATAGTAACTGAAGGGGTTTTGATGTTACTAGTTCATGTCATGCTTTACAGGAACTTACCTGTCTAACTTTGGAATGAACAGAAGAACTTCTGGGAAGATGAATTCCATGATACATGAAATCCTGAATGCAGTTATGTTCAAGTATCTACAACAAAAACATGTACACACTATTGTTAACACACAATAAAACAATAATAAGTATTGTAGGCTGTATAGTTTTCCCTAAAACAACTGCAAATAATCTTTGATATTATTTTTTGCTGGGCTTCTGCTTGACCCAGATTTTTCCATGCTATGGGCCTCTGCTTAAAATGATCTTTAAAATTTCAGAATATACAATAAATAGGATTCGCAGAACGAACTTTGGAATTCAAAAGCACCTCCACGTGGTAAGAAATTGCTTGGTATCACAGATTTGGCTGGAGCATTGTTGTGGTGCTGTATTTATGCTTTTGATCATCTCCAGCAACAAAAACTGGACAAATACCTAAAACTATCAAAACTATAGGCTGAACAGAAGCTTCAATAACTCAGATAATGTGTTTACAAAAAGCATTCTGTATATGCATGGCTGCATGAACCAATATTTTAGCAGCAGAATGAAAAATGCTTAAAGGTAACCCAGCCAATCACAGTGGGCAAACATTCAAGGCATGACATACTCTTATTCCTTGACAATGCAGGAGAGGCCCTTTCCTTGAGGAATTAATTCCTTAAGGCTTGCTTAGGAACCTTTCCAAGGTTGAAAAGTCATGTACCTTCTCTACCTCTACATTCAAAAGTATCCAAGTGAAATTTCAAGCATATTATTACCTCTAAGGATTCTCCTGACACCTTCTTCCAGGCCCTGAAGTAAATTTCTGAAATGTATTCCACCAAGGATCTGCATTAACATATGGGAAATAGTTTCAAACAAGCATCCTAATCATATCTATGTACAATTCATAAAGGTAACAACATTTACATTCATAAAGGTAATTACATGAAGTTTCTGATAAAAAAACCAAATTACTTCTGTGAAGCAACGTTATTTTTAGAAAAAAATAAGTATCTTGGAAGTCTACAGTAAGTTATGGAACAACGAAGTTAATTAATTAACCCAAGCACTATTAAGAAAAAAACAGGAAGTTCTGTCCTATGGTGGGAAAATCAAAACATTATCACAGATATTTTATTGTTTACCTCACAACAAATACCTTACATTCTTTGTAATGATGTACAGGTTTATATTATTCTACCTGAAAGCACTAGAAAGCCTCTGATTTTAATATGGAGAATTACTTCTGCAATATTTCACTGAATAATCAAAAGAATCTAGTTCTCAAGCTATGATCCTGCAAGTCATTTCTTCTTAGAGTGTTTCTATATAGAATCTGACCAAATGAAATCGGAGGCTGCTCCCAGGAAAAATAAAAACACCTTATAGAAGCTGGAATGGACCCGCCATTTTCACACAAGCAGTGCAAGCAATGCAGCTCAGTTTATACGATAGTGAATTGCATTAGCTAATGCTAAATAAGCATTTTACTATGGCTATAATTGTACACATAGGCACATGCAGAGCAACTATTAAATGAACTTGCTGAAACAACACAGTGGTTACATTCAGCAGATCTGAAGGTCTCTGGATTCTGATGTATTTTATCAATATACTCGGTATTTTAGTGTGAGACAAACAAGGTTTTAGCCAAGCTCTTAATGATCATTAAGAACTCTAACTGTGATGCATACCTTGGAAAGAACTGTAATTGGTTTTTAACAGTTCCATGTATCATTTTAATGAAGTTTACATTCCAGCTGAACAAAAAGCTCAAGAATCTTCTTCCCTGTTGGGAGGGAAAAAGGGGAGAAAAAGGATGTCAAACTCCAGAGGAATACCCAATTTAAAAGCCACCTCAGAAATCAGTAATACAGAGACAGGGAAATGGTCACAGCACCAAGTCTGTCAGAGTTCAAAAAGCATCTGGATGATGCTCAGTCATACAGTTTAGTTTTAGGTAGTCCTGAGAGGAGCAGGGATTTGATGATCCTCATGGGTCCCTTCCAGCTCAAGATATTCTATGATATGGGAGACCGAAAAGCCTAATATCTATGATATGGGAGACCTAATAGCCACCTTCCAGTACCTGAAAGGAGCTTACAAAAAGACTGGAGAGGGCCTGTTTACAAAGGCCTGGAGTGAAAGGACGAGGGGCAATAGTTTTAAATTAGAAAAGAGTGGATTTAGATTGGATGTAAGGAAGAAGTTCTTTACCAGGAGAGTGGTGGAGCACTGGACAGGTTGCCCAGGGAGGTGGTTGAGGCCCCATCCCTGGAGACATTCAAGGTGGGGCTTGACAGAGCTCTGAGCAACCTGCTCTAGTTGAGGATGTCCCTGCTCTCAGCAGGGGGTTGGACCAGATGACCTCTAGAGGTCCCTTCCAACACAGACATTTCTATGTTTCTATCTCCCTGTCATTATCTCATCCCACAGCCTCCTCTCAGACTGTCTCTCCTGTCCAGCTGAGGAAGGGGAATAATAGAACAGCTTTGTGGGCACCTGGTGGTTACCCAAGATCAACCACCCCACCTTGCCAGGTAAACAGAGGTGTAAGAGAATTCTAGAATTGTCTTCCTACCAAAATAGACTCCCATTAACACATCGCTGAAGAAATTGCAAGGGTGAACTAAGTGATAATAGAATACTGCGCTGACTGGAAAAGCCTTGTTGGATGATACAAAAAGCTTCTTGACTGTAGTAATACTCAAATATAGCACTAAGCTTAGCAAGACATTTTCTAAACTGAAAAAGAGGACATAAACTAAACTATGACTTGCAGTAGCATTTTCAGAAGCTGACCAATGGATTCTTCTGCACAGGTTTGAGCATTAGGTCAGAACATGAAGACTAATTGGCAACAAGTCAGTAGTGCTGCATCTTAGATGTAAACACTGGAGCCAGCACTGTTTAACATCTTCATTAACGACCCAGATGATGAGACTAGAAAACACATTATTTTACAGCCACATCGGGAGGAGTGGTTGATACATGAGATTGGGTATTCTGCTATTCAGAGGCATCCAGTCTGGAGAAACTCGCAAACAAGTATCTCACGAAGTTCAACAACGGGAAATGCAAAGTCCTGAATCTGGCAAAGAGGCTGGAAGCTGACCAGCTGAAGAGCAGCTTTGTAGAAAAAGTCCTGGGGTTGACAAGTTGAATAGAAATCAGCAGTGTGCCCTTACAGGAAAGGAGGTCAGCTGCATCCCAGGCTGCACTAAGAAAAGCACTGCCAGCAGGTCAATGGAGGTGATGCTTCCCCTCTGCTCAGAACTGGTGAGGCACATCTGGAGTGCTGAGTCCAGTGCTGGGCTCCCCAGTATGAGAGACATGAACATGCTGAAAGAAATACAGTGAAGGACCACAAAGATGGGACTGGAACATCTTTCATATGAGGAGAGGCTGACAGAGGATGTAAAGACAACCATGACAGACTCTTCTCAGTGGGACAAAAAACAATGGGCACAAAATTACAATAAATTCCTCTTAAAAGGAAATTCCTCTTAACCATAAGGAAAACATTTTAAATTTACTTTTAATGTTTTTTAAATTATTTTCACTGAAATGGCAACTAAACACTGGAGCTGCTTGCCCAGATAGATTGCAGAGTCTCCATCCTTTGAGATATTCAAAGCCCAACTGGACACAGCCCTGAGCAACCTACTCTGACTGCTTTGAGCAAGGGTGTTGGACTAGATGTTATCCAGAGGTCCCTTCCAACCTCAAACTCTGTAATTCTAAAATTAAAGCTCAACAGCATTGATTACTTAGGCATAACCAGAAGAAAAACTAGGAGGATCAACTATTATTTCCCCTCCCTCCCACATAAAACTTTTTTTTTAGAAAAATAATCTCAATAAACAAAATCAAAGCAAGAGCATTCCTAAATAGTTTAAAATTAACAAAAAGTCAGAATATGGCCAAACAATACTGATTATATGTCAGAATTTAGTAGGCTTGAAGGTGAAGAGCCTGAAGTTCTAGAGAAGACTGATACTTCAACAAGGGTAAGTGTAGAGTCCTACATCTGGGAAGGACCACCACACACCAGTACAGGTTAGGGGTAGACCTGATGGAAAGCAGCCCCATGGAGAAGGACCTTGGCTTCCTGGTGAACAATAAGTTATCCATGGAACAGCAATGTGTCCTTGTGGCCTAGAATGCCAATGGTATCCTGGGATGCATAAATACAAGCGTGTCCAGCAGGTCAAGGGAAGTTCTCCACGTCTACTCTGCCCTAGTGAGATGAGTAGTGTGTCCAATTCTGGGCTCCTCAGTGCAAGAGAGACAGGGAAATACTAGAGGGAGTCCAACAGAGAGCTACAAAGATGATTAAGGGACTGGAACATCACTCTTATGAGGAAAGGTTGAGAGCCCTGGGGCTGATTAGCTTGGAGAAGAGAAGAGTGAGAGGGGATTTCATTAATGTTCACAAATATCTGAAGGGTGGAAGTCAAGTAGAAGGGATCAGTCTCTTTTCAGTGGTGCCCTGTGATAGAGGTAATGGCAGCAAGGTGAAACACAGGAAATTCCACCTCAATATGAGAAAAACTTCTTTCCTGTGAGGGTGACGGAGCCCTGGAACAGGCTGCCCAGAGAGGTTGTGGAGTCATCGTCTTTAGAGACTTTCAAAATCTGTCCGGATCCATTCCTGTGTGGCCTATCCTAGGTATTTCTGGTCTGGCAATCGGTTGGACTTGATGATCTCCAGAGGTTCCTTCCAACCCCTACCATTCTGTGANGAACAGCAATGTGTCCTTGTGGCCTAGAATGCCAATGGTATCCTGGGATGCATAAATACAAGCGTGTCCAGCAGGTCAAGGGAAGTTCTCCACGTCTACTCTGCCCTAGTGAGATNCAACCCCTACCATTCTGTGATACCCTATCAAGTTCTACCCACTATCATAATCTAATAAGCAGGTCAGGTCACTGGCTACAGTGACTATGGATCTGTCAGCTTCAGGCTAATAAACAGATCTCAATAACATTAGAAAGATATTCTCTGAAATTAAGAAAGTTCCCTAAGCCCACTCAAAGTTTTCAGCAATGAATTGATGCGTGGCAGGCAATACCAATAATTGTAATGGAAAGAAGTGATGAGAAGATTGGACAGAACAAGAGTATATATTTGTGAACAGTGGTTTAGATCTTTCACCTCTATCACAAAGGAAAGGATGGACTTAGAGAATACAAATTCAACTCTCAGCTGTGAGCTGCTACTTTCAGTCATTCCTTCTAGCCATAAAGCTAAGGATTAAGGATTTAAACCACTAATGATCACATGCCAGGGCAGAGTGCAGTAAGGCTCTAGTTCTCCCTAGAAAGACAGGCATATGCAAAAGAAAATGTGACAAAATGTCAGTTGAACAGAAATCACTGGAAGGAGGGAAGAGTAAAACCTCAGTCAGAAAAGTAAATGTGCAAATTGTGACCAAATTTGGATATTCTTGTGGAGCTCAAGGGATGTGCTTTGATATGCCAGAAGAAACAAAGTCCCAAGTCTGATTATTATCACTTTTTTCTCCAAAATGGAAAAGAACCCAATCCCAACGAACAAGCATTTGCACTAAAGGCTGTGTTTCACCCGAAGATTCAAGGCACAAACTTTCTTTAGAAAACCCATGTAGTAATAAACATGTTATATTAACAATCTCTCAAGATGTGGAGGAAAAAATTAACTCCAAGGCGTTGCTTCTGAAGCCTAGATAGCATTTTAATTTTACATTTATAATTCCCACTTATTTACTCTGTCTATATGAATATGAAATATTAAAGCAATGCAGTGGATTCAAATAACAAAAGGAAATAATTAATACAGAATCAAATATAGCTAGGGCATTTTCAGTGCTGTGACAAAGAGCACACACGGGTACAAGCCTTTTCAAGAGGGCAAAAAAATGACCTAAAATGAAATACACCAAGGAGAAAATTAAACACAAAATCAGTGAATAAAGGCTTCTCTGTCTTCCTTCTTTTCACCTGTGCTTTCTCTGCTTCCTTTCCCAACTCTCACACTGCCTTAGTACAACCCAATTTTTGTCAAAACTAAACCACTTTAAAATACAACGTGTAAGTAACAAAAACCCCAAACATTCTGTCAGGTATCCTAAACCTGGTCTATCAAACATTTCACCTTTTTCATTTGTTAGCACCTTTTTTAAAAGGCCCTATCCCTGTTTCCACAATCTCACAGCAACCTCAGAGATCATTATATGACAGAAGTTCATGTATTCCATGAAAAGGAATATACATATTTTAATCACGCAAGAAGTTAGGACTTCAGAAACAATGTCAGCTTGTCTTATCACCTAACCAGAAAAAAAACACTTGGATATTACTATACTGATGCACAGGCACAAATTAAAAATTACAATACAGCAATTCTTTACTGAAAGAAACATAGGTAGTCAAATAATTCTCATTTTGCTGTCAAGTTGGGTGGTTCTACTTTTAAAATGAGACTATGGCAATGCAATATTCTAAATGGAACCAGTTAGAAGGGAATTATTTTGTTACAGTTACCTGTGTCCAATAAAAGAAAAACTGCTATAGAAGAATAGAATTATACCAGGGAATGGTTTTAAGTACTGAGAGACATGCACTGGAAACAAAGCACTTGGTTCTTATTATCCCAGGATCAAGAACTTGAGTGATGCTTTAGACATATACTTTTATATTTTAGTCTCAGGAACAGGAATAAAGGGTTTTCCAAATGAAACAGCATATCAACCACTTATAGCTTGGAATCAGAGCTAATTTGTCTCATATTGCTGCCTACTGTAATGTAAAAAAAAGGCTTAACAGAAAACCATTAAAAGGAACCAAAGCTTACGCACATAAAATGACAGTATAAGTTTGCTTACCTCTTCTTTTTTAATTTGTTTTATATTCATAAAACACTGAAGCAACAAGTCCTTGACTTCATTACTCTCCTCTGAATCATAATCAAAACAAAGCAATGTCTGATGCCAATTCCATATATGAATTATATCTGCACCCTGACAGGGGAAAAAAAGGCCCATATTATAGTGAAGTAGGTACAACTTTAGCGTGAGGAAGCATTTAAAGAATTTTAAAACATAAATTTGAAATGCATTGCTACAAAGAGAAGATTTTCAGATTGCAAAATTATGAACATTAATTGACTTTCAGCACATCACTAGGAAAAATTACAAAAATATGTGTAACTGCAGAAATAGTGCCTTCCAACAAATGAAGACATGCTCAAGTACAGAAAGAATGCTGCTATTTCATACAAAATAGATGAAAACTGCATTATTCCACTTTTGAAACTTCATACAATGAATGCCATTAACAGGGAAAAATAAGAGAAGTGAAGAAGACATTTATTGGATTAGTGTAAAAGATGTACTACACAACACCTTAAGTAGCTCACACATTTTAAGAAAGAATTTCAGTCCATTAATAGAAAAATAAGAGAAATTATTTGTGGAGAGATACAGAGTAACAGGAAATGGAGCTTCCCACATAAGAAGTCTCCATGTGTAGCTAGCTGAGTATAGTCCTGAAAACCTGAATTAACTTAAAAAGTTAATTGATATTAAAATCTTGGTCAGTGGACTTTGCAAATGAGGGGGGGGGAAGTAAAGAAACCCCCCAGTGCATTTGTGAAATTGATGCCAAAAAATCTTTAAATTTGTTCTAGAAAAGGCTTATAGAAGCAACAGCAATAAGACACTTTGTAACCAACAGGTATCCTAGGTGTCATTAACTGAGAAGCACTTGGACATGGCAAAGAAGTTTACTTGAAAGGTATTTTTGAGGAATATTTTTGAGGAATAATCTTTCTTGGCATATTCAGCAATAATCTAAAAGTCCATATAGCTTCAGCATACCGTAGCAGCTTTATTCAGGCCTTTTCTTAGTAGAATGATAATTAGAGTCTTCCCCAGCTGCTCCTTCCCCTCCAGTCCTTTCTCCCACCACATTTCACATATTCGTTGGATAGCACTGTGTAGGATTTTTTCAGAGTCGGGTAATGCAGGAAGAATACCTACAACAGTAATACATAATTATTTGCTGCAAGGAACCACGTTATTCCTGTAAAACACTAGTCTGTAAGTACACTAAGCATACCTCACATTGTCAGCCAGCACTTGCCACATTTATGCATCTTAACAGCTTATTCTCACTGCATATTTAGGCTAGGCAGCTTTGTGAACGCTAAGGTTTTGGCTAAGTTTTTGGATCAGTAACATGGAAATCTTAAGTTTTATCTTAAAAATAATAGAAGCCACAGAATAAGGAAAAGTTGTCTATCATTGGGTGAATTGCTGGGAGAAAGAAAACTGTTTTAAGTTCCAACTTCTAGATTGTGTAACTGACTTTTAAGTAAATGCTCCCTTAATTTTGTCTCATAAATAAGAGTTCACATCAGCACCAACACTTCTCCTGTAAATTTTGTTCCATAGGCCAGTCTGCTCACAACCAAAAAACCTAGTACACTCATGTTCTAAAAACAGTTTAATGTTGTATTCTATAGCAGGTATGTACGCACCATTTAATATAAAAACACATTCTAGAAGAGCTTTGTAGTTTACATTTTCATCCACTGCTGGTATTGAAGCAGTAACTACAGCTGCCACTCCTTGGATCACAGCTACAGTTTGTTTCTGAAAGAAAGCAATGTTGAAATAATTCTGAGCTTATTTTATACTCAGAAGGTAATTAGGACAAGAAATAAACCTTAGCAATGGGGGGCAAAGATGAATTGTTATTAGGCTTTCATTCTGACAAAGAATAAACTGGCCCCCAAGACTGATTGAATAAGAGGCAAAAGCATAGCTTTTTCAAGTAAATTCAGTTCAAAAAGTTTGGAAAAGAATTTCATCTCCATGTGGCAGGTAACATGGTGACTGTTCACATGTATCCATTCCTCCATGAAAAACTTCATCTGCAACAAAACTACCTAAGCACACATCCATTTCAGAGCTAAAAAGACCCTAGCTAGCAGGGTTTTGTGCAACGCAAATTCATGTGGATCTGTTGAATTTAGATCCAGGTAAGTGATTCTGTTGGCCTCTGTACAAATGATGGATTTTCTACAAGCCTCTAGGTCTCCCTAATGATTTCCCCACTGCCTTTCTTCTTTTCCACAAAAATTAAATAAGCTTTTCCCCCAGTATTCTCAAGACTATGTGGACTACAGTGCAAAAGGCAGTATGAGAGGGTCAGAGAAATTCTGTATCAGCTACATTTGTGAGAGGGGTATTCAAATCTAGATTTTATGATCTTCATTCAATGAAATCACATAATAAAACAGGTAGCAAATTTCTCATAGTATATGCCAGATACTTAAGGAACGTCTGAAATATCAATATTTATTTACTGAAATAAAACCTACAAAAGCCCACTCAACTTTAGTGGAAAAACTAAGTCACATCTTACAAATTGAAGTTATCAGCAGATCTAACCTTTATAGGATAGACCGATCACCTTCAGCATGAACCCAAACATGACAGTTAAACCAGTTAAGAATGGGGCAGGGAGGTGATGTTTGGAACTTGTTTGATAACCCACATTTTAAAATGCTATGGAAATATTCTATTTTATCTCCCAGAAAATAAGAAATACTCAACATATTTTTATTTTACATGATTTTTTACCATTTCTGGAATGATGTCCATTTTCATGTCATCATTACTTTCAGCATTTTCATCCCTCTGCCATGTTTCCACAGGATTCTCCATCAAACTCTCTGTCAATAGCTGTGTCAGTCTCTCCCATAGTAATTCTTTATGCTTTCTTGGCAATTCTTGAAGTAGTTCATTCAAGTCAAAAGGATCAAATGTATTTTTCTGTGAATGGTCAGAAGATATCACACAATTACACATCAGTGAAATAGTTTATATTTCACCATCCTGTTTCCTAAAACTAATGTGGTTTCTTTTTACATTAAGGATTAATTTTCATTCCTCTGCAGTTGCAGAGATAAAATACCTTCTAGAAATTGTATTGCTTTCAAAAATAGCATGAGAAATTCCTGCTGCTTAACTGTCATGAAACAAGAGTGTTTCTTTTAAGACTAAAGTCTTTAGCCCTTGATAGCAACATTACTGAAGATAAAATACATCCCCATAACATCAAATTCTGTCTCTGTGTTCTAAATGCTTCATTCCCAATGGGGAAAATTCCATACTGTTAGCTAAGAAGTTCACAACTGCACAGAAATAAAGTCCCTGATAATATCTTTACATCTTAAATGAAGATTGATTACGGCTGTTAAAAGAAGATCCTTGTGCAAGAACCAGAAACGTAACAGTTAGTACAGCCATAGGGACAGCACCACAGATTTTGGAGTACAATCTGATAGGAAGGTGCTCTGTATAGTGCACTACTTTAAAGCCAAACCAAACTTCTGAGCACATTAACCCCGTACTTCCCTCTTAAGCTCTACCATATAGGAAGCCACTATTAGTCTCTGTAACAGAGACTTCACTAAGAGACTGACCGTAACTACTTCCTCAGAAGAACCTTATGAAAGAGTTTACTTCAGAGACACAAAGAGCTTGTTAACATCAAAGAAGGGTAGAAAACCTGCTAGGAAAGGGAAGTACAGATAATTTTTGAGATGTAATTTGCAATACTGAAGTGAAGGTTTACCGTATCTAAAATACTCACAGAGGAAAGAGGGATTTCAGTTTGCTGATACACTAAAAACCAGGAATAAAAAAAAAAAAAAAAAAGTTGAAAGGAAAAAGAAAAAAAATTAGAAAATAATGAAAGAAGCAGCCATAAGTATGTGAAGGTTTCCCGAAGGGTATGAGAAGAAAGATCCTGTTACATATTTATAACAGTATTTCTATCCTATTCTCCAGCTGGTAACAAATACAATAAACCAAAGGCCACACAGGGAGTGCTGCAGCCCTCTGCCTCAAACAAACCCTAAAGACAGGATATTAAGACTGTACTCTTTTGAACAAAAAGAATGAATTCATAATAAGACTAGAACTTTCTGATCTTTCTTTGGGATGATATGAGATAGGATTATTCCAAAACTTATGAGGGAAAAAGATATCATTGAATGATAGTCTTATCCATGATTCCTGTTTTCCGAAGAAATAATGTATTTTCTTGAACTGGAAGAGTACTTAGTGGAAAAATTTAACAGCACCTGATAAAGACCTCTATAAACAGCACCAGAGTATGTTAATATTGTTTAAGTATTACAAAGAAAGAAAAGTTAATAACCCAAGGCTAATCTTGAAGGAAAAACTGTGAATGAATCAAAACATTGAGACGAGAGAAAAAGAAACTGAAAGGTGGTTGGGATGGATGCAAAAAATGCGAGACATCAAAAGAATGTGATGCTAAGAATAGAATTTTAAATAAAAGTTAAAAAGGCAAATTCTGAGGCTAGAGCATAAAATAGGTGGAAGAAGCAGGGCATCGATATAATACAAAAATTAAAGAAAGCAGTGAGGCTTTAACTACATTTTCCTCTTCTTGCTCCATTTATATATCCACTTCTAAAGGACAGAATACCACAGCATCCTCCAGAAAAGCAGTCAAGAATTATTCAAGGAGATCTTAAAATGAGAATCCTCATCCTAAGATAAGACATGGTCAAACACCCTTCATCACCTTCATCAAAAGGAAATGAATAAAATAACTCAGGTCTATTAGACAGTCAAATACTAATCTAGATATCCGCTTTCCTTCCTACTATGAAGGCAGTCTTACTCAATACACTCATTATAGCTGGTGAAACATGGTTTCCAGAGATATTGGCAACAGCTAAAAACTGTTGCAAGACAACTTTTATGTACTGGTGAAGAAAAATAAAAGGCTGGAAAATAAATTTGTAATCCTATCACGATATGTTAAAATAGATTATACTGGATGAAGATGGCAGAGAAAACACAACCAAATTAATTAAGAAGGAAATACTGCAAGTATTGTAAATTATCCTAAACAGAAGAGTTTCTTGTTGAAGTGTTTAGATTTGGGAAAAAACAAGGAGGAGACTTCAAGCAAAGGCAATTTAGTAATAAAGTTGTCATCTATAATTACACATGAGTGCAAATGAAAAAAACTAGCAAATCTTTTGAAAAAAAAAATCAGTTTGAGACACAAATACTTCTGGATTTATTACATAGAACATGATTCCTGTCATAGAAATCATAGGTTTAATGCATGTCTCGTGGGCATAGATGTCAATTGATCCACTGACTTTATCCTAATACAGGTAATATTAGGAAAATACTGATAAGAAAGCTTAAGGGACTAACCTGGCAATATCACTCGTTAAGCCTAGCAAAAGGTATTCAAGAGAAACCGTGTAGATTGTAATATCAGACAGATTGAAGCTTAGTGGAAAACACCACCATGTAAATTATTATTTCTGATTACTGTGCAAGATCATGTACACAATGTGAAAAAAGTAATTAAATAGTAGATTTTAGTGGATTTGTTTTGTTGTTCCTCTCAACTCTCTCGACACACTGCAGTTAGAGAGCAAATCTATGCCATCGCTAAAACATCTACTGATAAAATAACTATCAAGTACAATTACACATGGAATAAAGAATCACTGGACAGCCTAAGCTATCCAATGAACGAACACCTCTGCTATGTTTCTCTATCAGCTCATATTCATTATGCAGAAATAAACTCTTTCACAGGTCAAAATTTGTAAAAAAACAGACAACAACAACAAACAAGTATGTACTTTTTTTTTTTTCCCACTATTACCACGGTACTAATCGTTTATTTTAAAACATTGTAAACTGTATATGCAACAATCAAATGTTTAAAAATTAGTTGGTTTATAAATAGCAAAGTTTTAGATTCTATAGCTTTTTCAGCTATGTTTTTTAAGTACCTTTTGAACTTATTTTATAGAGCAATTATTGTAGCACATTTGCAGATACCAAAGAAATGGTTTCTGCCCCTATGTCACAAAATTCCTGCACTAATATCAGACTCGATGATTTTATTAGTCCTGCACATGTATCATGGCTTACTTACAGGCTTCTGAGTATAACGCAAGAAGTCTTCAATTGACTCTTTAGATACAACTTGTAAAAATGCTTCACGTTTCATTGTTGTCTTGTTTTTCTGTGCTTCATAAAAAAAACCAAAATGTTAGAGAAGATACTGCATCTCAAAATACAGTAATTTTTAGTCCCAATGAAGAACGTATGAACGTACATTATTCATCCACTATCTCTTCTCTCTTTTTCTTTTGTCAACTGAAGACTACGGGAAACAGGCAAGGCCACTTTTAGACACCTAAGCGTTCCTTCCATCCTGGCTGACTCCCGAGAAGCTTTTCCCATCCCCACCAGTTGGGACACAGCCCCTTACTACGTGTGAAGCCGAATCCCAGAAGGGGGCGAGTGCCGATGCAGGACACTGACCCGGTTCAGGCAGGGGCTGGCCCGTAGCCAGGCTACCGCCAAATTCATAGCACGGCCCCGGTAGAAGAGGAAGCGGGAAGACAGTCGGGTCACTTACCTGACACTGCCTCGGAAAGGAATCCTCCTAGGGTTACAGGTCTAACAGCGCCAGGCTGCCTGCACGGGAGGGAAACAAAACCGGCGATCGCACGGACTGACAG
>VWZY01007464.1:61507-95992 GCA_013399075.1 Chloroceryle aenea | reverse complement strand
CTTTTGACTTGCTCGTGGCTATTTTTGGGGACAACTCTTCACACTCTAGACGTTTCCTAACATAGAGGACAACAGCCCCACCCCCCCCGTCCCTTCTGAACAGCTTGTAGTCATCAGCGGGTGGATGGTCTCCTCCAGCACATATTCTCATCATACACCACTACCACTTTCCTTTCTCTCCCCTCTCTTTCCACTCACCCTCCATATATTTTCATCTTTATTCCCCTCTTCTCTCTCCAATCAGGGTTCCTCACGCACCCCATAATTTTCCCCTTTCCCTTCAAATTTTACCCATTTAATAGTTTTACAGTTTTACTGGCTTTCTGCCCTATTTTTCCCACCATCATAAGATATATTACTTAGAGTGAAGAGTTGAAACAACTGATATATTTTAACAAGCTGAGCTGGTCGAACGACTGTACATTATTTTCAAAAAGAAACCCATTAAATTTCAACATACTGGTGTTGTTTACAGTTTCAGTGTTATTAAGACTTCACCCAACCCAGAGGTTTTCAAGCAGCCGTTTTTGCAAGTTCTGTTTATCCGAACACAAAAACTCCAGGAAATGTTTTGCATAGGTAATTGAAAGGTTTTTGTTTTGTTTTTCAAAACCCCTAAGCCGAAAGATTACCTTCAATGCATAAAGAATTTCTTTTCATTATTTTCTTTCACCGCAACCTTGCTAAATTCTCCCCAGAGTATAAACTCCAGTTAGGGACTTATTCCTCCCTTGTCTGCCCCTGCACTCTGCACAGAACACTAATATTACTCAGGTCCATGAGATTAAGGTGCCTTCTCAGCATGCTTTGGTATGAAAAACCACAACTGCATCAGCGTTCATGGATGTATATCTGTTAGCACTAAAGCAAATACGAATCTGACTGCCCTCCAGATGGCAAGCTGGCAGTCCTGTGCATTTGATCAAAGAATCCTTTCTTTCATCTTGAAGTAGATGCAAGTAATAGGTATTCACCAAACAAGGTGCATCTATTTGCTTAAGCAATTTCTCTGAAGAATCAGGATTTATAGGGGTTAGCTTATCGGGTGCCTCAGTTGTGTGTTTGTTTAACCAAGCTTCACGGTACCTCATCTGTACTGTTTGGTAAGTGTCTGAGAAATAAGTGCCTGGGTTCAGGTGCAGATCAAACCTACCCAAGATGACTTTATCCACCTCCCTTCTGAGTTTTTTTTGTCTGAGTAACTGTTCTGCAGGACTGATTTATCCAATATGAAATGAATAGCAAATACTTATGAAATGAATAGCAAATAATTGCATCTTCCATATCAGAGTTTTCATACCATACAGAGACAACTATGGAATCCACACATTAAACAAACAGAAGTCATTCCCATACAGCAGGCTGAAGGGGGACACGTATAAAGACTACAGATAGTCATAAAGTCTACAGATCATATACAGTCATATAAAGATGACAAAGTCCTGTCACTAACTGATGCATTTGTGCCACTGTCAGCAAATCAAGGTTAGGTGAAGTCCAAACTCAGATAAAATTTATCAAGAACAAAATGTAAAATTATACTGGAAACTCAGACAGGTTTTGAGCTTTGATCCTAGCAGGACAGATTCTAAAGTGCCACAGAGATAGAAAAGACATTATAATATACCCACAACTAAGTATGGAGCCTGAAAAGAAAAAAAACCTCTAGATGCCCTAGATTAGAAGAATAGTTAGGTTTGAGTCGATATGAAAAGTGTAATTAAGCTTTCTTAGTGCTTTAGAAGTAATCAGCCACAAAAATTAAATTCTCACAAGTAGTGACTTGTGACTGGGTAGCAAGTGGAAAACAGATGATATTCCAGGGCACTGTAGATACGTGCTTCCTAGAGTTCATCTGCTTGCAAATACTGTGCATATTTTCTGGAAACTCAACATATTTTGATCCCTTCCAACCAATTCATTAGAGCTACTGGAATAAATTAAACCTTCTACTACTATGCTCCATCAGGCCTGTGCTGTCATCCATCTCATTTCTCCTAACACATTTTTTCCATTTCAGACAGAGACAATCTAAAGGTAATAATTTGTTTTCACTTAATTAAGTTCTTGATGTTTGCATCTCTGGTATACAGAGGAAAAGGAACAAGTAGAGGAACAAACATGGTAATGCCATACTTGCCCAACAAACAGACAGACAAAATTTCAGAGCCTAATAAAGCAAGGAGCAATAGAAATTAGATGTGGTCATTTTCCAAGCACACCGTGCTCATCCTGCCTGGTCAGCTATCTGCCATTTCCCCCTGCCTCTGGAAGCAGCCTGCAGTGCTGGCCTTGACAATCCATGCCCAGTGTAAATTCAGCATCTCTTTTTGCAAGAGAGATTTTGCAAGTGCAAAATCTTTTATGCTTATTATTTTAAAACAGACAACATATGATAAACATTTTTATGAGAAGTTGATCCACTTTGACCCAGGATTAATGCATTTCTAATACCATAGTAGAATAAAACCACAATAAAGAAGGTTAAGGTGAAATATTGAAGACCTCAACACATCTGAATGTCACTGCAAGTATATGTTTGCATTCCTGCTCTAGGGAAGATTTAATTCTACAATTCTTTGTCAGTGATAGTGTGGAAGGTTTAGAGATATTAAAGGAAGTCTATTAAACTGAAGGGATATTGTTACCTTCTGAGAGCTCAAATCCAGCCTGCAAGAAGAGAAAGATCTAACTCACTTAATTCTTTCCAGCCTTATAAAGCAAGAAACTGTGATATAAAAAGAGGTAAACAGGGCTCCTGTCCTCTGAATTCTATCTTAGGGAGTAAACCTGAGGGTATCTTATCACGGTTGTCAGTGACAAGGGAGAGAGAAAGCCTGTAGGCCTGGTTGTGCTGCTGCTATCAACTGCAAAACATCAGCAATTTTAAAAGGCTAAAGTGCATGCTGTTTATATTTTAGTTCTGCATCTACTACTCCCTTGAAATCATTTTTTAAAGTTTTTTATCTTTATTTATTTCATCCAAAAACCTAACTTGCATATTACATGAGTGAAGAGAAAGTCCCCTGAAAATGACTGTTGACTAAATAGCAAAACATATACTTCCAAGTGCATTCATCCTTCCCTTTAAAGTTTGTGGTCTATGATCTACCAGAACTTAAATCTGTGCTAACACAAAAGAATAACAAAAAAATGACATTTATTACAGAGCTTCTAGATAGAGTGATCTGCCTCATGAATGCTTCCTTCTGTCCCAAAGATATATTTGGCTGCATTCCTTCGGGATCTCTTAGGCCCATCTACAATATCCTCCAACATACCTAGTCAAAATACCAGGTTTTGCTGTCATCCTGTAAGCTACTGGAACAGAGGTGGAAAAAATTGTTTCTTAAACCTACATATAATTTTTAAAAGTTATTAGTGACATAAGACTTGCAATTCTACCACCACATACCTGAATATCATTTCCCTCCGAATATTTTCCCTTCACTACTCCACTCAGTTCCTTATGGCCTGCTATCCTGTTTATTAGTGCTACGTGGTCAAAAAAGACATAACAGCAACCTTCGGGTGCTGCTCAGGATTTGGATTCAAGCTTAAGATTCAAATATTTCATGTGAGTTGTAAGGAGCTTCCTCTTCGCCCCCAGAGGTTGTTGCTGGGCCCTTACCCACTACAGCAAGGCCAGTGCAACAGGTAACAGAGGTTGTCGTGACCTGGCTCTCCACTCCCACACTGCAGCAGTACTAGTGGCAACTCTCAGAGTCACCTAAGATTTTAAAACCAGGATATTCAGAATAAAACAATGTAGATTCCTTCTATTGGCTGAAGTAATTATTTGTGGGCTGCATCATTACTTTTCTGAATGAAGACGTGGACTCACAGGGCTGCATCATCACCTTCTAGTACTTTACAAGGAAGCTTTTCCCTCTTATTACTCATTCACATTAAAACTTAAGTTCCTCATTATTTTTTTTACTCTTATGGGGAAAAGCACTTAGCTGGCCTTGCCCTCATTTCTAATGTCACCTTTCATACCTAATACAGAGTGTAAATTACCACGGGTGGAATGCTGGGAATACCATAGGCCAGTCTGCTCAGCCATCTGGGCCTGCAAAGTTTCAAAGGCCAGAAGCAAGCATTTCCTTTTCTGCCCCAGAGAGAGGAAAGAAAAAAAAAATTTAAAAAATCCACAAAGCTGGTTAAGAAACCTCTCAAACACATCTACTGTTTATATAGATCCCTTTACAAGAAAAAAACAAACACCCAAAATCCAGAATGACTGATAATTAAAAAGCAAGCTATGTTACCTCTGCCGTAAAGAAAAGGTGGCTACAGATCTTTGGCAGTGGATTTTAGGGTGTTAAAACCACTAAAATCATGTAGATTAGAAAATACAGTGACAGGAGCAGAGCAGCTGAGTGTTCTTTTACCTCAAAAGTGCAGAAAAGAGAGGGGCCCCTTTCAGGCTGTAACTAGAACAGCACTACAAAAAAGTTTTAGTAGAATAACAGCACACTCCAACACACTCCAACACTTACACAGAAGACGACAATTCCGACTTGAAAAGCTAATTAACATTACCTCTTCCTGTTAATGAACCTGATCTAACCTAAACCAGATTATCTGGTTTGATGCTAAGAATTTTAACATATTGCTTCTGAAGTGTGACCTCTAATGAATTTCTAATGTGTCAGCTCACGCTGTCCGTCCGGCCATTTTCTAATGGTACAAATATATAGAATACTTCTTGTTTGTTTTAAACTGTATAGAAATATTTTGGTTTTCTTGCTTTAAAGTGCCAGATAGCTAGATCAAGTTACAGCTGTCACTCATTGAAAAATCCACTCCTTAAAGATGACAATCACAACACAAAAAACCCTTCATATGTACAGAAAAACAAACAGGAGTGCAAATAAGCCACAGTTGCAGGCAAGTTAAGCCTCTGAGACCCTTCTGAACAGAATCATCTGTATGACAAGTGGTTTTGGAAGGTCAGTCTTTTCTGTCATAACACAAAAGAGGTAAACTATCCATTTCCGAAAAGATGTTTTCTATTTCATGACTAGCATATCTTGTCCTGCATACTGTAGCCCTCGAGGCAAGCAGTGCCACTGACAGTGCTTCATTTGTTTTTTCTATTGCTTATTCTCTCACTGGCCCGTCTACCTGAGTCCTGGATGCAGAGTCTTCTGAGAGAAAAATGTTATGGGTTTTGTCCTGAACATTGGTAAACAGATCAAAAGACTGAGGCACTTACTCCCTGGCTAGTAAATAGTAGTTTACTGCTAACAATAATAATACAGAAAACACAGAAAAGCTGTAAGAGGGGCAGGGGGAGGAAAAAAAAACAAAACACAAAACAGGAGGAAAAAAGGTAGCCAACTCTTCTTTTGACATAGACCTCTATGTTTCAGGTCCCTTGAGCGAGAACAATTTTATATTAGATTGGATGGGAATTTGTAATCTTAAATCATCACTGAGATCTCAGACATACCATCGTGAACAATCTCTGGAAAACTTTAGTTTGTACACGGTATTGCGCTGACAAGCAAGATATTGGCCTGATATGACCTTCCTTACCACTTTCCAGTGCTGCTCTTTTATATCATCCCTTGTGAAAGTGAGCAGTGAGTGTGCATACTGAAAAACTGGAAGGAAAGAGTAGAAATAGGGATTCTGCTGCTAAACAAGGACAAGACCTGTGAGTGGGAAGCAGCAGATGCCAAAGGGATGAAAAGTAGAGCTCCACAGTGTCCTGACAATGGAAAGATGCTCCAAAATCCCTTTTTCTTTTTGAGAGATGTTTACAGATCTTTCAGAGGGATCTACAAGATAAACTTCCCCCGTTTTACCCACACATATCTGATATTTGCACTGTAGCTCAGTAGCAGCACCTTCAAGATAAAAAACAGAAGTTACAGGAATGAAAGCACATCACATTTCAGTGTTTAATGAAATGGAACAGAAGCTTTTGCCTCTCCTTTGTCATAGAAGAAAAAAAAACAAACCCAAACTCAAGCTTCTGACCAGCTTTACTGTTCTTTTTCTAATGCTAACTAGAAAGTCATAAAACCCACAAAATCCTTTGAAGCTGACCTCCTTCATCATACTCGACTTGAAAGCCAAATGCAGTGGAGACCCTCATCATTTTAAGCAGATACCAAAACAATAACATTGCTGACTCCAAACAGTAACTAGAGTGAAAATTTAAAAAATACCTGGCAATACCTGACAGAAATCAAAAGCAGCTATAGGATCCCTGTATCGTGCAAAGAGAATAGAAAAAACACAGATGTTACATCAGATAGAACATCCTGGTTTTCGGAAATGAGACACAGTAGGGATCACAGCATGAAAATTGGTCACTACTGCCCTGGTTATGGCACGTAAATAAGGCAATGTGATATTTGCTATCTCCTTCCCTTTGCCTTATCCACACACAGCCATGTCAGAATTTTATCTTCTTAATTAGTACCTTTAAATATGGAAGAAAGTTATATTAGCAACAAGCCAGCTGCTAACACCAGAGTCCTCAAGAGCATTCAGAAGGAACGCAGCTCTGACTTGCTTATTTATCTATTTTTGCCAACAGGAGTCTAGCACCACCAGCTCTCCTTAATGAAGTTTTACTTTTCTCAAGTGAAGAGTACATGAAGAGTAAGGACACGGAAGAGAAATGCAGTCTGAGTAGAGGACATGGAAGAAATGAGTAAGTATAGACTAACCAAACAGTACAACTGTAATTGTTTCAGTGATTTTCTGCATCAGCGTAGTCCTTTCCTCACCTCTGGTGCAGCATTAAAGCAGTTTCCCCATGTAACTTCTTTCTTCTACACAGCTGGTACCTCTTGTAAGAAGTTTAATAAGATATGACCTCTGAGTTACTATACTAAGTCAATTTATATCTGTTCGACATCATCTTCCAGCGGTAGGTATATGCCTATCACATGAGGACACAGAACAGGCAAGCAAGCAGTAGGCTTTCATGGCAGAGGAGGAATAAAAAAC
This sequence comes from Chloroceryle aenea, assembly GCA_013399075.1. Classification (NCBI taxonomy): domain Eukaryota; kingdom Metazoa; phylum Chordata; class Aves; order Coraciiformes; family Cerylidae; genus Chloroceryle; species Chloroceryle aenea. Next base: position 89,020 of record VWZY01007464.1, on the reverse strand, counting down.
CTACAGAAAAACACATCCCCAGAAGAAGAGCCCAATTAGTAATTTCCCCCCCGCTTTTGAGCCCTTGCAGGCTTTTGGTACATGAAACAAACTGTGCTTCTTGACATGTAATTAAATTAACTGAAATAAATTGTGGGTTTTAAATCTTAACAAAATAAAGTAAATGCAAAAATAAACTTATTTTTTGTGTTGCATTCTTTCTTCCTATCATGATCTAAGCAGATTTCTCTTCTGAGCATCTGGGAGCCATCATGTCAAGCTCCGGATATTAAATGTACATGAAGTTCTCTGCAGGTCTAATGAGTTACAACAGAGGTCACATTCTCCACTGCCCAAATGGAACCTGAACAATTCCTTGCAACAAGAATCGTTACATACCTGTGTATAAACACTTCTGACAGTATAAATTACAGTAAATTTTGCTGTTTCTCTTTTCTACAGCAGAAAGATTCAGAGTGGTGATGTTCAGGGCTCCCCTTAGCACTCCTAGTATCAGTGACATCTTTATAGTTAGTTCCGATCAAATTTGTCTGACCAAGTTTTGCATAGTTTCGTAGTAAAAACATATGATCTGATATATGAAATATGTTCTCAACCTTGGAAAGGATCCAGACTGCTTCCAAGCTGTGCTCTTAAGACTTGAGATAACAATAGGTTTCCCTAAATCAGCTATAAACAGGGCATTGCTTCTAAAGTAACTTTTTCCTCTGCTACAACGGAGAAATTAAGATCCTCATATTTCAGAGAAAAAGGAAAACATATTCAAATATTGTTAGAGGAAATAAAACATTTCACATATGGATAAATGTTAGCTTGCTAGCATGGCAGGAAGACAAGCTGAACAGGATCGTTTCTGCCAAAACCATTAGCAAATTGCCTTACAGTGATTGGCTTGGCTGCAAGTCTCAGATTCTTAGGTTTTATGGTTGGGGATTTGATTTTTTTTTTCCCTCCTCTGCTTTGTTTTGATTTGGGGTTTCTTTGAAGGGGGAGAAAGATATTGGGTATGGGGAGGATCAGGGAGTTACATTAATCTGCACATAGCTTGTATGTTAAGTCATTTCTCCTGGATATTTTGCTACTTGAGTACATCTGGCTTTGTTTAATGCCAGTTTTTTTACTTGAATCACATTTTTGTTGCAGTAATCGACAATACTCTAATGAAAAGCTTGAAGGAAGCAGAGGCTAAACACATTGCATCCATTTCTGCCCACTCCATACGGCTGCCACAGTCACTGTGTTAAACCTATTATTGCCTCTGACCACTTTCCTGAAAAACAGGAAGTCAAAAATGCATTATAACGACAAATGCATCCACATCCACACACACAAGCATATATAGGACATTTTCACAAGACCCATCTCTTTCTGGTTTTCAGCAATTCCTTTTTATTTTTGCTGTTTGAAGAATTTTTCTGTGTTCCCCACTACATGACATCATTTGTCATTATGCATATCCCCTGCTGGAAAGCAGCCAGCACAGATTGTTCTGAACCCCCTTTTCTCCACCTCACCACAAACCCAGTTTCAAGCCCTTCCTCAAAACACTTAATCCTCCTGCTATTGTGAACTGAACATTAGGGAGGAATCTGAAGCCATGACAACAGCTCGCTTCCTGAAGACTCTGCTCCGGGCCCCTCTGGAGGGGTCCCCATTGCCCAGGCCAACCAGTTCAATGCACTCCATAACGTGGCTCCTCATCTCTATGGGGCACTGGCTTTAACATCGTTCACTTCACGCAAGAATCTCCAAGTGTCTGAGATTTGGGTTCAGCTCAGCTAAACGCATGAACATCCAGAATTTTCTCTGAAATGTGCCAAAGCTTCTAAAAGATTCATCCACATCTCCACATGGGCAAGAGAAATGGATGTTTCTGACATTTTAAATTCAGGGATATGAAGACTGTGCAGAATTGTCTATTTACAGTGTGTAAATTATTCCATTTTGTCAATTTTCAAAGAGTTCAAATTCTAGATAGTTGATCAGATTTAAACAAACACATTAATCCATGAAATGCAGGTAAACAACAGCTTAAAAACAAAGCAGACGTCCAAGGCTGATAAGGAGGAAGCCCAGCCATCACCACAGGTGTTAAGTTCAGTAGCAGTACTTGGTAGTAGGACAACAGTACAGAACACTGCACACTGACAGATGACAAGAAAATCTCAGATGTACAACATGCAGATTTAACCCCTAGACTTTCCTGACACGTGGTTTTGGCAAGTCACTTGACTTTTCTCAGAAGGATCACCTAAAGTACAAATTCAGAGTAGTGACAGAAGGTGAAAAGTTTAGAATATGATGGCACACATGCATCATCATGAACAGAGAATGATTCTTTTCTTCTAAAAGCAGCCTTTGTCTAACTCAGCAAATATTTAGGACAATAATGTTAAAAATGGGAAGTCAAACATCTAAGTGGACAAGCGGGTGAGTTTTTTTTTAGAGAACTTTCACATTTGCAGACCAGTTAAACTCAGAATATGGACTTATATTTAGCAACATGAGTCAACAACTAAAAGATTCTGCACCTAAACATGGTATTTAGGGTCCTAAGTTAACAAGACAGCATGTCAGTCAGTGTGAACACTCCTTTTAAAAGATGTCGTGAAAAAACAAACACTCCTGCAGCAGCAGATACAGGCAAAAGGCTCCGTATCCCAGGACTAATGACCTGCCATTTAAAAACAAACACCAGAGGAAAGGCAGTCCACTTCTCTAGAGCCTGACTCCTGGCAGCATCAGAGTTCAGCACGCACAGCCTGTTCTGCAGCCTCCACCGGCTGACTGGACTGTTTGTTCTCTTCCCTCCGTGTGAGCAGCACTGAAATGAACACTCAGGAAACACAAGGCACAGGGAGTTGGTCCGGGAGAGAGCAAAACCGGGGTAGGTAAGCAAACTAAGGAGGTCAGTGCAAACAGCAATTGCACACTGTGCTACAAGCAGCTTGTAACCTACTTTGTAAATTCAGGCTGCCCTTGTAACATCACCGGCCTCCTACTCCTCACTGGGGCTTCCGGCTCCTAAGCAGCAAGAGTAGATGGAATACTTTGGTGACAGAAAACTCCTCCAGAAATCCCCTAGATAAAAATCCCAACATAAAAAACTGTCTGTCATGTTATATAATTGCAAGAGCATTCTGCAAATTTTTCAATGCTTAGCAAGTAAATGTTATGACATATATTTGTGCATGTGAAAAAGATTGTGTTTCCTCACATTCCTGCTTCTCTCCCCCAAACTGGGATGCTGATACGGGTTCTGGTTGATAATGTTTCATTACATCCTCTCTTGTCCCAGCCAACAAAAATTTCACAGAATACTTTACGAAGACCAGAGAAGTTGTGAAAAACTCAGCCTGACTACAGAACGAATAGTGCATCACTCCAGAAATGGTCTTTCTCTCATAGGAGAAACCACCCCCCCAACAACCCAACATTGGGTACTGTAGTTTTTCATACAAATGTGAATTTTTATAAACTCCGGTTGTGTTATTTTCCTAGGGGTGCCCATCTGGAAGCAGGAAGATCACACTGTAAAACAGCAATATTTTTTTTCCTGTGTAGTTTGCCAGTGGGCTGTATCACACAACAGAGTAATCAATGGAGCCTGTGGGACTGACAGTGGCCAGGCAGGGGCTTCTGTTGTCCCTCCCTGTGGAAGGGCCATGACTGAGCCTGTTCCACCCTTCATATCAATTTCCACAGGGACACAAGGACACAGATTTGTAAGGTGCAATGACATCTACTGTTTCTAGTTCAAAGTGGTTTTGTTTTCCTTAGAATAGGCACATAAACAGGCATAACATGGTAACACTTCAGTTCATTAACAGGTANGAAATGGTCTTTCTCTCATAGGAGTATGTAGTATGGTAACACTTCAGTCCATTAACGGGTGAACTGAGGCTTACTTATATGAATTCCATGTGCATTATTATTAGGAGAAAAAACTTTTCAGAACTGTTCATATGATATACTGTCATGCTTGCTCATGGAAAACAATTTCCACTGACAATATTTGACTAATTTCTCATGTTAGTCTACATTACACCCCCATACAGACTCACTCACTTTCACTCTTACATAAAACCAAACAAATTAGCAGTCCCATCTTGAATACCAACTAGTTAGAAATGTATTAGAAAATACTATTTAGCATCTAAAACCTAGATGATTATTTACAGTCTGTGGTCTCGGATGTGTCTGAAGCCAACTTCTTCAAGGAAAGAACTGTGCCTGCATTTCTTTCTCTTTTTTTTTTTATTAATAAAAACTGCAGCTAAGTTGTCAATTCAGACCTGAACTTATTTACATGCACACAGCAGAGAAGTGGGTGTTTATAATAGCTCAATACGGGCAGCCCCATGAAGCAAGCCAAGCATTCCTGCTGGTCTTACATATAATCAATGAGCCTGCAGTGCATTCACTGATGAATTGGACAATGAGACTGAGGGTCTGAGTCATATTCAATCAACTCCATTTCCAGCAGCCTGTCAGGGATGATGGCAGATCTATTTTGTAGCGCTGCACACGCATCAGCCCATTTGGGAGAGTGTATTTTTATGTGTGTGTATAAACATAAGTGTTGATATTAAAAGTGTGTGCATATATATATAAATTCAGAAACTGATGGATTTTTCCAGGAGTACATTTTAATGCAATTCCTTGTTTGCCTTTTCTTAGCAACTGTAGTAACTACAGTACGGGCCATACAGAATCTTTTTTACCTGACAACAAGAAAATTAAAGTACAGAGAAGCATATTCATAAAGCTGTGGTTGTTCAGACTGAAGATTGAACCATTACAAGAAAATGGTAGGCACTCAGCTAAAGACATGTGTCTCACGGGCAGACCTCTAAATGGTCTATTAGACAGGATGAGATAGTAAATCTAATTTGCCAAAACACTGGCGTGCTCCTCAAGGTTTCATGCTGTCAATATTCTGTGCTAGCTTGCGGTCTTGATAGAGTTTGCATAGTAACGAGTACGAAAACTTGGGAAGGATTTGCCTGTTCTGTAGCTGGTCACCTGTTGTCTCCTTAGTGACTTAGTACTTGAGAAGGTGCTGCACGCACCAGCTGAACAAACAGCCCTTGGGGTGGCAGAGCCACAGTAACTGACTACTGACAGCAAACGCAAGAACTGTTCCAAGAAATGCCCTCTTCCTAGATTTCCCGTGATGAGGGAAAAAAACAACCCACCCACGGGATAAAAGTAATCAAATTTAAACTGCTTTTTGCCTTGGGTTTTATTTGGGAAACAGACAGTGCCCTGGAAGCAAGTAGGTTGCATTGTAAGAAACAAGCATTCAGAGAAGCAGTGCTAAGACTTCCATTCCTTAAACTTGGGAATTTTCCTTTTTTTCTTAGCATTCCTTAAACTTCACTTTTCCTTCCTTAATCTTAAGCCTTCATCAAATCCAGGTCCCTCACCCCTTCTGCAGTTCTGCTTCAGGATTCTGAACAAATATAAACAATCACCTCTAGCAGAACAAAAATATAAGCCAAACAAGAGAATACCTAAATACAGGGAGCACACAGGATACAGGAGCAAGGTATACTACACCCACTAGCAGCACCTCTCATTTCTGAAGGAAAGCTGAAGGAAATTTGTTTACTTCCTTCTGGAAAACATAAGCAGGTGTTTTGAGGGCCAGATTAACAGCACACCAGTGCCACAGTGGGCAACAAACTCTTCCAGGCGCACACTCTCACTGCATCAACTCTACCTGCTCCAACACACGTGAGGATCCCGTGTGAACTTCTGAGAGTCATTAATCCAGCAATTAAGTAACCCAAGGCAAAAAGAGGAGGTACCACGGCCAGTGGAGGAGGGTGTGCAGCAGCAGAGGAAGGACGTAGTCAAGCTCTCATGCTCAGCTGTTAGGCCTGATGTCCATACACCTATTTCAGCCAACTTCCTGAGGCAACTCTGGAAAGAGAAAATCTGGATGATGCTCTTGTAGCCTCCTGGTTATCCGAAGAGGAGTCCTTTTATTGCTAGTATTTGGCCCAGATGCAAATCATGGTCCAGAGTAAACAATTTTTTTAATCTATGCCAGAGTGGAATAAGAGTCCCGAGAAAAAGACCTTTGGGCAATAAGGAGGAAAAAAAAGATGGTCTCCACATGGACAAATCCGAGGACTGACCCTTCTGATGCCAGAAACCCAGGAACTGGGTGCATATTGAGTACCTGGCACTCAGCAAAGAGAAGTCCATGCGACAGGTGATGCTCAGCTGTCAGCATCTGTAGATGTTAACAGGGGACTTTCCTGAGGGGAGCACCGTTCATCAAGGTTGAATGGGGAGGGGTGTCAGGGTGCTCCACCTTCATAACATCAGGTGGTAACTTGCAGGCCTGCTGCAGAAAACTGACTTGTGTATTTGTCACCACTCAACAGAAATCAGGCTTGGAGCAGAGGTGGCCTCGTGATTTACAACAGCAACAGTTCAGTCCTCGAGAGGAGAAGATAGGGAAGCAACACACGGGCTGCTAAGGCAAAACTGAGGACCAGAATACTACAACATTATATGTTAATTGTCCAAAGAGCCTCCAAGAGCTACTGCAAATGGCTAATTCTGGGCTACTGTCACAGAACTACAATATCACTGAAAATGCACTGCCCTGAGCAAATCCAGAGTGTCATACTAGTTTTTATGAGCATGTTGAGTACCTGACACTACTTGGCAATTAACCCAAAATTAAAAAAGAATTAGAAAGGCTGGTGTAGACAAACTCCTTGAGGCTTTATACTTTTTATATCAAGACATAATTCTTTTTTCAGTGAAGGGAGCAATCAACTTGATATAAAATCTAAGACAGGGCTGTGGCAACATTAACAGACTGAGACAGTTAAGGCAAAATAAACGTAATCTGTGCTTCACACTTACTGAAAGGAAGAAAAACCATTTTCCCTCTACCTCTGACACTTCTGCAGGCCTGAGTCTGCAGAGAGCCTGCACTCGATGCTGTTTGAGGTAGGAGAAACCTTGCATGCCTCACCAGTGTACTGTGCTAAAGGATCAGAACCATGGCCATTTCAGGACTGACCTGCTTAACTCCTGCTGAAACAAACAGCTCACATATCTTCATTCTCCTAATTACATTTCAATCAGGTAAAATGATTTCACTTCACTTTTTCTTCAACTAGCAGAGATTTTTTCAGATTCCCCTGGCATGAGAGCTTATTACTGTATCAGAGAACCCAGGTTGTGCATGGTGAAGAATAAGCAAGAAAAATGCACGAACAAACCAGTATTTCTAAGCATGAAATTATAACCTGAAATAGAAGCAGGCTTTTACTCCTGTCTTATACCAAAATCAGCAGTTTTAATAATCCTGAATTTTGCTGGTATTATCAAAGCCAACAGTATTCTATAAAAATAGTGAGCTTTTTACTACCTTCTTATATCCAGATATAGCATAGCATAGCACACCTTCTTCCTGGGAAACCTGCAAAGGAGCCCTTGAACACAGAAAACAATTACTGTGCCTGCAGACAGGGACAGCTCAGCAGCAAAGTGGATACAGATTTTCCTGGGAGCTATCAGAATGGAAGGGAGAGAATGGATCATGTTTCTGATATTTCAAAGCAACTAAGCAAGAAGCACGAGCCACAGAAAGACAATTAAATAAGTAGATAGCTAACACACATTTCTGGTTGAGCCACAAAGAGCAGAGAGTTAGGTCAGACGAGCTGTATAAAGGTGGCAGCAAGGAGCTGTTTAGAAGTTACTTGATGCAGCAAATAAGGTATGGATTTGAACTTGAAAGTTTTATCTTCAAACAAAACTTCAGGGTATGTGCAATAAGCATGAGGTCCTAATGTTGGAATCTATTCGAAGGGCGTTTGAAAATATCTGATGTTCATATTTCAGTTGTCAGCAAGGCTCTGAAGCTTTGATCCCACACTTTTATCTTTACCTGTTCTTCACGGAGTTTCTAAGCACACTCATTTTGCTCGTATACAGTTCACTGCCACCTTTCTTTCTCTGAGCAGCTGACACATGCCCCTAGATTGAACCATTTTTTATTACTGTCTGAATGGGGTTTGGAGGATTTTTTTGGCACAAAGCACCGGCTCTTGTGTGTATTCAGTGGTGTGCAGACTGCCCAAGCTTCACATTTCCTCCACTGTTGCCCCCCTCCACTTTTTTGGATCGTGTCACAGTTTGGCTAATAGTGGTACTGTAAATTTGCTTCAGAACCATTAACCATTTGGTCACGAGGCCAAATGATCCCAGCTACAGCACCACTGAAACCAATGCAAAAATAACTGAAGTTGTATAGAACTAAACCTGAATACTGAGTGTTCCTAAATACCTGGGACATTGTTTTATTCATCAATCTACATGATTAATTAGATTCTCTAGTCCATATATCCATGGCTTGTTGGGGGTTCATTAGTTATATAGCTAAACACAAAAATCTGCTGTAATTTCCATTACCTTTAGAGTACTCTATTCCACTTTTTACACCCAGTGATACATCAGAACTAAAGCTCCCCTGATTAATTTTCATTTCAGGGCATTTCCCTTTCCACCCTTCTCCCTTCCCTAAGTACAGTTAAGGAAATAGATGAATTTGATTTTGTGAAGTTTTAGAACAACTGGAAAATTAGGAGTGAACTGAATGCTTCAGATTCTGGTGGGTTGAGGGGAAACAAAATTCTTGTCAGTTCTTCATTTTTTACATGCAGGGGATTTTTTTTTTCCCATTTCTATTTAAGCAGGAAGACTTTTTTGGGATATGTAACATGTTTGCAATACTGTAACACATCAGCTTTATTTTACATATAGGACAGAAATGCATTTTATAGAGTTTAAATAGTTACTGTTTTCTAGACCAAATCAGTTATTACCATTTAGCAACAGAAATACCACAATGTCCTAAAACAATAAAGCTAATTCATAAACTACTGCCAATTTGTGACTTCCCAAGATTTTATTTTGATTTTTTTTTGCTAATTTTTCAAACAATTCCTCTTGTCAGACTACACCAGGCTTGCTTTAAGACTAGAACTACAGCTATCACCTTTGTAAGACTATCCTGGGCTAATTTTAGCAAGCCTGCAACAGTCTCGATGCTAAAACGTGTTTGGATGGGTTACATAAACCTTTCCAAAAAAGCCACTCTACAGCCTTTCCTCTCAACTTTTTCACTGAAGTGCAAATCATTTTGAGAAATCTCACTTCTACATGAGGCAAGGCATGGGACATTCCGTCCCTGAGAGAACTACAGATGCAGTGACTAATAACTGTAGCACCCCAAAGAGCAGAGAGAAAACCTGGGTACTGTAAAAATTACTGCCCCTAAGCTGATGGCCAGGGAAGTCCAAGTCAAGTGAAATGAAATGGATTTCACAGGTGTGTAATCTCTAAAGTGTTAAGTACTTTCACCTTCAGTAAATGCAAACTTGCTGCATACATCCACCAACATGGTTTGATTTGTAAACAGCTTCCCTGTCTCTTTCACACGAGACTGTGGAAGAACAAAGAGTCGTCACATGTCTCCTAATCACAGGGCAAAAGTCTGCCCTTGATAAACGAGATCTCTTGATTAGCAGTCTGCTGTTAGCATCGTGAATAGTTTACTTCTACATTTTTCAGGTCTCTCTTTTTTACGACAGGAAGTCACAGGAAAGGAAAACAAGTTCGTACAAAGAGATGTGAGAGATGTTATTAAAAATTCTGTCAGGCAAGTCTGAGGTCCAAGTGGAAAAAAAATATTAATTTAAAGAAGACTTGGTTGAAAGATATGTAACTAATCATGTTTGCCACTACAGAAAAGCAGAGAGCCTTCACCAATTATGAAAGACCTTTCAATCATCATACTAGAAAGTGTTCAAGGACTTAACGGTGTCAGGAAGCTATGGAGACTGTCATGTGAGAAACAGATCCAACAGCAAATGATAGACATTTGATTTAACTACTCCATCCACTGGCAAATAATCACGGCTAGTGTGTAGAGATCTGGGTGTTGCTTATAGGAAGCTTTGTCTACTGAAAAGACTCAAGTGACATTTTTCTGTTGTTTGAAAGAGTATTAGATGCGTTGTCTTTAGCACTGTTCCTTTGCACAGTTTACACACACTGTGGTTTATATCAGCTCCATATCCCATTTAAGTGGCACAGTTCCAAACTGAGTTTTTCCTGAAGGGTATGAAGATTAATTTTTTTTCAGTACAGTTCATTAACACTTGAGTTATTTGACCTGTATCATGATCTACTTAACTTTTGTTTGTAGTCCATCCTATTGATGCTTACTTCAATTGCCTGGGAACATCTTAAACATCATAGCAGAGTGCACAAAGCTCCATCTAAACACACTTCTTCACAGGCATACAGCAGTGTCTTTACCCACAGTGGCTTTGAGAAATACAGATTTTCTCTAAATTTACAGACAGTACTTAGTAGCAGAGCTCTGAAAGAACACATACCAAGGACCTGAGATCTAGAAGAAGCAATCTGAACACACTAAATGGCAACATGACTGTCTGCCTTCCCTTCAAATTACAGTCTCCCAATACTTGATTCTCCACAAGATATCCCATAATCTCTGTCAATCTCATCTTTCCCACCCTGTGTATCAGGGCATTAGTAATTATGCAGTCTGATCATCTTTCTGCTGGGATTCTATATTTTAACACAGTGCATACTATAATGCCACATAAAATTAGTAAAGTTATCTGTTTAATCTCTTCTCCTTTTAATTTCTAACAGTCCTTCTTGATACTACTACTAAAATTTTCTAATATGCATTCAACACGACAAAACAGGGAATTTCCTTCACCCTCAGGGAGGAATAAAATTCATGCACCAGACCAAACTCTCTTTTATACCCCCGCTGAACCTCCCAGGGCAGTGTTGCCTGGGTTGCCTGTGCAGAGACCCTAGCAGGTGCTGCCATGCTCCTCTCAGCAGGTCCAGACAAGGTTTGTTAGACCTAGGGGAGAAGGTTGTGGAAGGAGAGGTGAAGTGGCAGCTGAAGCACCCTTGGCTGTGTAGGTCATTCACTGCAAAGTAACCCAAAGCCCACTCCAAGACGACTGCTGTAAATGTGCAGCAGACAGTATAATGGGTTTCTACTGCTTCTTGGAGTGTTTCAGCCTTCACAGAACTGTGGTATCCAAGTATGAACATGAAAAATATAATGAACTTTTATCTTGTAGCTCATCTCTGAGACAGCACTGCAGGTCCTGGGGACACAGTTTAGAAGACAGAAGTAGACCTTACAAACACAAGATACACTCCTACAACTACAGCCTTTCTTGTCAGTTGGTTCACAAAGTTTAAGTTCCTAGTCAAAACAATTTGATTTTGGTTGTTTTTTTTTTTTTTTTTTTTTTTTTTTTTTTTTTTTTTTTTTTTTAATTTCATTCACTGTCCACCCAGAACTGCAATTTTCCCCAAATGCTCCATACCATGGACACACACATCCTTGGTAAGACCGCTGCAATTTGGAACACACTCTTACCTCCAGGAGGGCAGTGGTAATAGGCTAGAGCAATAAACACCAAAGCGATTATGTATTTTATCCTCCAGACAGATGGAAGACATTGGTGTGTTAAGATTCAGCCAGTACACTAAGGGCAGGAACAGTCATCTGACTGACTCCTTAAATTCAAGTAAAGCTGATGGCTTTCATGAGCACTGCTGGACACAGGATAACTTCTGAACACAAGATGGCTTCAACAATGATCAACCTACATACTGCAGATAACCTGGTTAATTATTCTTCTGTCACTGTTTACAAGTTTCCAGTTTAACATATTTTGTGTGATAATTCTAGAGGGCTTGGGATGCACATCACATCTCTGGTTTTACTTTCTATCTACCAGGTGCAAAAGAAACTCTGAGGCATCTTGGGTTGCAGTGGTCAATACTGGTGGTGTGTTTTACCTACTGGAAAGTTTCACAACAAAAATCAGGATATTTGTCACGCAACAGTTTTTGTAAAAGTAGTAGAAAGGTTCTCTGAATCTCAGCTGCATGCTGCCATGGGGAAGGGGAAAAAAACAGTTTAAGGAAGCAACAAAACCAAAACCATTTCATTTCAGCATTTTTGCATGGATCTGAGATACAGACAGGGATGTTGGTGAAGCTCTCTCCTCTCCTCCCCTCAGTGTACACAGCAGCAAGCTGTATGTTTACAGGAAGCTTCAGCCCTGCACCTGGACTCTACTTAGACCGTGACACTAATGTGCAAAGTTCAATGTTTAAACAAAACACTGATTTGTTCCTTTAGCAAAAGATAAGGAAAAGCATGTTGATTTTCAGTGAAGATTTAAATAGCAATCTAAGTTCTCACTATATACTCTCTGGAAAAGATTTTCAAGTTGATATCTAGGCAGCTGTGAGAGACCTCAGGAGCATCTCTCATCATTTCAGAAGGGATCTCTGAACTTTTTGTGTTTAAACTACTACAAAATCTAGCCCACATATGGGGCATCTCTCACTGCTGTAAGGCTACAAGTGAAAGCCTAAAATCAACATGAGGACTTTTAACAGGAGTGGAACAGGGTTAGTGTTGAGTTCACGGCACTGTGATGACTATCTGCCAGCTCAGCAGTTAGGATGAGAAACTTCAAAAGGTGTACACTCAGATCCTCGAAGTTGAAACAGCGGAGAATGACACACAAGTTACTCCAGCATTTCAAAAAATATCATCTGTTCTTCTCATAGCAGTATACAGTATAAACAGCCTATGCCTCTGACTTTCTTAAACATCAAACCAATGACACACTTCAGCACTCTGCTAATACATCAAATTTTAAGTGAATTTACAGGAATTGCTCAAGCAAAACACTGGCATCGTAAAATGAATCGGATGAGAATTCATGAGTCTAAATTTTCCCAACATATGTTCAAGCAAAATCCATAAACACGCTGAAGTCAGAGTTGAACATAGGTTCATTTAAATAAAGAATGGACATGGCCTAGAGAGGTTTCCTCTGTGAGATGCCAGAGGATGTCCCTGATCTGGACACAATAAATTCTTTCTGCAACTCCCCCACTGAGATTTTGCTATTTCAGGTGGAGTCTTCAATCCTGTGCTGGCCCTGAAGTGAACAGTTTAAAGCTATGTCACTGCAGTTCACCAAATTCCTCCACATGGTGGAGGTTAATGACCAACAAGTATCATTGTTAATCAGTTGTAGATGTGGGAGAAAGGAAGAGGAAGAAGAGTCTTGTTGAGATTTTTATCAGACCCAGAAGTGCATCTCCTTTTCAATCTTTCTTTGTTTTGACAATTGATCTGTGTCTAAAATGTGCCAGTCTATAGCTTGCAGATAGGGAAAAAGCTGCTATGGGACAATATTTCCTTTAGGAATTTTTTTCAAGTTTTATCAGGAAATACTTAAGGGTTCCTGACAATCCCCTACACTTGTCCATTCTCTGTTTCTAATTAGCCCACTGAACAGCACACAGAACTTCAGCTCCAAGAAAGGATCTTTAGAGAAGTCAATAGCAACAGTGAAACACAAACTGTGCCATCCACACTGTGCATAGGCCTTTCAAGATCATAAAATTAAGTACTGGTAACTGCTAACATACAATTGTCAACTATTAACCTAACTATATTCCAAGTAGTATATCACAAAAAAAAAGAAATCAACCTTCTGAAATGACTCCCCTGCACACTGGATTGGGTGCACTACCTCCTTACTCTTTTACCACGGTACAGTTGGAGCAGCCCTATAGCCCTTAAACATTTTGGCCAACCTGCCTTTAAGTCAGGCCTGGGAACTCACCTGTGTCAGTCTAAATGGGACAAAAGCAGGAACAAAGACTGCAAGAAGCGTGAAGAAAATAGATGTGTGTGAACTCATCGAGCACTAACTACAGTTACATCGTTTGTTATGCATCTTATTAGTGACAGTCAATCCAATTTTGAAAACAATTTTTTCAAGTCTTTTTTTCCCCCCTACGTTATTGCCATCCCCACAGTAACAGGAATGCTAGAGGTATAGTTCAATTTGCTATAGCATTTATCTGACTGTTGCTCCCATGCTCAGAGGCAAGCAACCCTTTGAAGTTCAGATTTCATTCAGAGTCAAGAAAAAAAAAAAGGCACAATTCTGAAGGAAATAAGATTATTCCAGAATGAATAAAGCACTCAATCTTAGATACATTTGATGGTTAATTTTTTTTTTCTACCTTGCAAGAGCTTAGGTGTGCATAGAGCTGGGCAGGAGCCACTATGAATTTCAGCTAGTGCAAAACCACTTCTGGAGGCTTCGGCTGGCTATTCTGCCCTCTCGCATCATCCAAGCTATAAATTTCACCCAGTAGCTCCTACATCATGCTCAACTGAAAACTGAACAGCATTTCTTTCAGAAAGACAGTCAAGCTTTAAGGAATTGAGGAACACATGCTAAAGAAATAAAAATGAAAAAAAAAAAGAAGAGAAAAAAAAATCAGCTCAAACCACAAAATCAAAACAGAGCTGTTGAAGACCTCAGAACACGTAGTGCATTCCAATACCCTCAAGGTAGCATTTACTTAGACCTCAGCAGCTCTGGGCTTACGCTTATTTATCTAGCTGGATCTTAAATTGCCTGTGGGATTGTACTTCCACAATCTCCACTCCTTACTTGAGGAGACACATAGATGGGCTCTGAACCAACCAGCAGCTGAAAATAACCTGGATCAATGGCATCCAAACTCATTCCTTCAGTATGGATTGAAAAAGAACATGTCCTTACCTGAACATGTTAAGAGCTTGGGAGCTAATCTTTTCATTTTAATTATTCAGATATCTTTAAATTATTTAATTGATTACATTTCTTATGAGACACCGAAGCTAGGCTGGACCAAACTGTGCCATTTTTTCCCCCATTTTGCACTAAATTCTGTGATTTATTTTTGCAATTTAAAATTAATTATCATCTCACAGTTAGTAAGTGATTGGACAAACAGCCCTGGATTTTTCATAAGGCAGTTCAAAGCCATCAGGATCTGAAAGCCACCATTCCACCCTGAATACCTGAAATCATTCCACGATACTGAAAACACACTCAACAAAGCATTCCCAGTTATTTCCAAAGCTGTTCTCTTACATTGTGAATTACTAGGTTTGTTTTCCCAGTATGCCTCATGCTATTTTACCCATATTTTAATCCCAGAATGCAGGTAACGCTTCATGGAGAGAAAGCTGAGCTAGATTTTAGAAGGCCTGGGTTTGAGTCCTCATGCCATTATGGCCTGCAGAAGGTCCTCAGATGTGCCTTGTTACCGCACCCCATTCCCCCAGTCACGATAGCAATGCTTCTGAAAGCAGAACTTTCCAGAGACTGCACGAAAAAATAACAACCAGAAGTTGTTTTGCCTGGAGTATGGCATTTTTTCTTCCTGCCACTCAAGCAGACCTCAACACATCTCCCCCTTTTCTGAGCTAATGGTTTCATCTGTGAATTGCATCACTCAGACACCGATTCTTCTTCTTTTTCCTTTCCTGCAGCCCCAGACAAGTGAGAACAATACAACTTTCAAAGGGAATGTTTGTATTTTAAGTTTCAGTTGTACGCTACAGTCTTTTTAGGTCAGATCGCTTAGAAGAAGGTGTGTGTGTGGAGGAGGGAACAACAAACATTTTTAACTGTCAGTTGGAACTGAAAGAAACAGCATGAAAAGCGGCAGCTTAGCTATTGGTTTTGAAGTGATGGCATTTGTCTATGAGTGCATAGCCTACAAAAGGCGACAGGTTCTAAAATAATGGTACCGTAGCAGGCACTGAAATGTAAAACATATGTCACGCTTTTCCCTGCTCACAGGAAGGTTTAAAATATTTATAATGCTGCACCTTTCCCTGAAAGCTTTCTGCAGCTTTTCTGGGTTCACGGGTAGGTGAATCATCCCCCTAGTACTGCGCTGCCATGCTTACACAGATTTGTTCCTCTGCATACAAGGAGGGGAGCAAATCTTAGGGTGCACAGGCGTGGCCATGCTGCAGCCCCCAGAGAGCTGGTTTCTCACTATGCATTCATCCTGACACAGTGTTTGCTTCCACAAAAGGAATTTAGCAAAAAAAATACACCCCAACAAACTATTGTTTCATTTACAAAACAAGCCGAGGAACTGACTGTTACTCCCTTATGCAAAAACCAGCACAAATTTGTCAGGCAAGTGTGATTTACATCAAAGCCTTAGGGCTTTGAATCAGGTAAAGCAAAGACAGCGCCTGTTTGTGTGTGCCTGTGGATGCATAGGAAGGTCAAGGACAAAGAGAGTTACGTGATAAGTTTTGTTTTGTTTCTTTTTTATCGCTCTTTAGTGTGGATTTGACCAGCATGGGAGAAGAAATTATTTTTTGAGAGTGAAATGGAAAGGGATATAACCTATTTTTTCACCTAAGGAAACAGAAGCTCTTAAGAACCATCACCTCATAAGAGATTTGAACTCTGGACAAACACAAGATTGTAAGCCCCAAGCTGCAAGAAGCTATTCGCCATGTGTGCAACAAGGTGCAGATTTACAAATCAAAACGCTGTTTAGTACCCGATGTGAGAGAAATTAGGTATCAAAAAACCCCACCAAAACGGGAAGTCAGTGACACAGAGGCTGGTAGAATGTATCTGCAGACTTCACAGGAATACATGAATGAGCTCTTTTTGAAATAAAACGAAGGACACTACTCAAATGTGTGCATCCTGCTCATTTCAATTTAATAATAAATTAACCACAATCATCGCATAAGTTTCACAGTAAAGATCACACGACTTGCCAGTACTACTGCTAGATTTCAAAGGTTTGTTGCTTTGGCAATGTTTTCATTTTCTCTTACACCGTAAGAATTACTAGAATAGGCTTTTCTTTGTTAAATGCTATATACAAGCCAGGCAAGGTGAAAACACATCCTCTAGTCTCTTCAATGTTTCCAGTTATTTTTAAGGCCTCAACTCAATGGGAAGCTCTACACACAACTTAGCACCACTGCTTTGTGTTAATATAACCCATCACACCTGGAGCATTGCTGTCAATCCTACGCTAGGAACACCACATCAAATCAAGACTTCCCAAAACCTAGCACACAAACTTATTCAGAATCAGACAGAGAATATTTTGCCTACCTCCGGCTGTCTGGAATAGATGAGGAACAACAAAATAGCCCAACACGTTCTGTTGTGCCTGCACGTGACTCTGACTGGCCTGGTAGCTGCCACTACGCAGCCGAAACAGGTGAAGCTGTTCTTGGGAGCACACACAGAACCCAGGGAGCCAGCACATTCTTAGGTCAAAATGGCAATCAACTTTCTGCCTGTGACAAAGGTATTGTAAAGCTAAATTTAAGGAGTCCAGAATTAGATTATTATGGTACCAAGAAATTCTGTGATCCAATCCTCCTCCTTAACACTATCTGATGTAAACACGAATGAGCTGGAAACTCCAACTTCAGTTCAGACACAACTTTGGTTATGTGTTTGAAATCAGAATAGCCATGTGTTTTAAATGACAATGATAGAACTTCTTGAAATCTTCATACAAAGATTATTTTTTAAAAGGGAATATACCATTATCATCTGTGCAGTTTGTTTGATTTTCATGTGACTCATAAAACATTCAGCCCCATCCAATTACTTTAATCATGTATATATATTAATATACATTTTCATATTAGATAATGCTAAATAGCTTTTTCCCCTCATTCAGAAGAAAGTAATCACAGTTTACAGCTTGAGCTAGATGTTCAAGTTCCAACAAAACCACATGCACAGTGGGAAAGTTCCCTGGTACAGTGCTCCAATTAACTAGTACATTATGCTGTCAGTCAAACTTCAACTTCAGCCTTTCAATTTTAATAAACAGTATCAACTGTAGATAAGGAATGGTGCCTTCTATGCACAAAAACTGGAATTAATTTTAATTAACCTGAAATGAACTTTAAAAATGTAATCCAGTCTATGTTCTATCTACAGTTTGGGTAAGAAACAAACCCACAAACTGAATCTGCACAAAGCCCCTGCTCTTCTTACAGAGACCTCTACTGAGATAGCTAAATGCCTACTAGTCTGCATAGCCAAAACTGATTCAGCTTTGCTAAAACCAGATTTATTTACCTTTTTAATTTAATTGGCCATCTCAGGAGTGCTCACCTGTTATTCAGAAGAGCAGTCTAGACCTTCAGACAGATGTTCTGCTAACTTGTCATGTAAGACCTTTCTCAGTGATTTGGGAGATGCACGCATTGCACTGAGAAAAAAGCACAAAGCAATGTTCCTGTAATTCCTAGTTCTGCTTTGCTTTCCCTTCATAACAAGGGAATTAGTAGAAATTGTACAGATTGCTTCAGTGGCACTAAGCACTTGTAGATGTTATTGCATTTAGTTAGAACTGTGGTATTAAAATTACGATTAGATTTATGACTGAGATGAAACTCCCAATTAATTTAGAAGAAATTTTAGCCGAGTCTATCACATTTTATATGATTTTGCAGCTCTATGGATGGCACAGCACTTCCCTGACAAGCTAGAGAACACAGCTGAAGTAGAGCTTTCTACTGCCACAGTGCTCCAGGAATAGACCTGGCCACGTCACCTATTCTTACAAATCAGGGTGATACCACTTCAGTTCCTAGCCAGAGAACCTCAGTGAGGAGCAGATTTTTCCGTTGCTTCCTTGCTGACTGCAGTCAGAGGGAGAAATAGTACTTCCATGCTCCGAGATGCCAAGCAGTCAAACCAGGAAAGATGATAGAACAAAAGTGTGTCCCAGCATCTGGACTTAGGAAGATTGTGCTAACAGGAACAGGAGAAAAGCTCTAGGAAGCTCTAAGTGAAGGCTGGATTGGACTATACATATTAAATTCGGAGATAAATGACTGTTATTAACACAAATATTGCAAGTACACTGTAACTTCCCATCTGAAAGCCACTGGAAGGGGGCCTGGAGCAATTCCTCTGTAATTCCGGGTTGCCAATGTCTAGGGGCTTGGTTCATCAAGTTTCATGAGCAAATGTAGGATTTCACACACACAGGGAAGACTGCATACAAAATGCAATACTTTCCAAAAGAAAATGCACAAGGCAGAAAATCATGAACCCAATATCTTCTTGTAGGGTTTCATGTATGATGAACAAGAAAAAAAAATACCAAGCCCCTCCTTTGGTAGAGCAAATTATATGCAATAAAGCACTAAATAGGTACAGTTTAGTTACTCACCTGTTTGCAAGTGTTAGGCTGCAAAAAAAGATGATACTGGCTTCCTGTTCAAATGTTCATGATTTTAAGAAGGGAAAGAAAAAGTCTTATTGCTGTTGCTCCACTACACAGAAGGGAAGGGGAGAAGAGGGAAGTTACGCAAACAAACAGCACACTTTAGGCTTAGTCATTGTATGAGCACAATTCAGTACTCTTCTTGTCTGAGAATTTCAAGTGTATACAAGTTTAGGGCCATGAACTGAAGCTTCACATTGCATATACTTTTTGTGCAAAATTCTGACCCTTGAGAGAGGTACAGGAACTTGAGAAACAAGGCTTTATGAAAACACTTGACAGACATTTAAATACCTAAGAAATAATCGCTGAATATTTTTTAGTCACTCCTATCTCACTTCTGCCTAAGTTCTACAAGACTGGAAGTTAGAAAAAGAACTCCAATAAAACGCATAAGTCCTAGTCAGCCTAATGCTAAGGCTCTTCCCAACAATTCCTCAGAATAACTCTGGTTTTTATGCTCCACTTTTTCTTGGGCTACGACATTAGCAGAAGTACAAAAATACTGCCAAAGTGTTTTCAAAAATGAACTGAGACAGGCTCAGCTGACGACGTTTCAGTCAAGATTTCACACAAGTTTTAGCCCAGTGCAACCCAAATATGTGTTAAACTTACCCAAGCATTTAAAATTGTATGTATTAGAACAAGCTAACAGAAATCTGCTCCCTCACGTGACACTAATCATCTTCAGAGAGCACTAGCCAGCTCCATACTCAGACATGGCCTATTAGCACATGTCTACTTTTCTAGTTTAAATATATAAATAAACAACACCACCACTTTTCTCCTTGCTTTCTCACCCCAATATTCACCTCACTTTTTTATGCTCTCCCACAAGTCACCTGTGGGGACACTTTTTCCTTGTTTGAGGTTACTCTCTGCTTCAGCTAAGAGTCAAGGATGTAAAGATCTTTTCATTGTCTGATTCTCTAATAATGTTTACTAAACCATTGCCTTCTTTCTGCACTGAATTACTTCTGGTGCATGGTAGCAATTTGGACATCAGGCTCCTCAGATGAATTTTTGGAGATAATTAGCTGAGTGGATATTCAGCAGAAGTGGGTCATACTGTACTTGTTCACAGATGGTTTTCTGTACATGTGCTTCTCTAAATGTGTAACATTTTGAAAGAGGAAAAAGTGGGAAAAAAAAAGTTGCTTTAATGTTTAGAAAAGTTTACAGAACATGTATTTTTAGTGTAGGTTGATAACAGGTAGACAAAAAATTGAATGCACTGCATTGTGCATCAGTAGACAAAAAAGGCTACTTTCCAAAAGACGACAACTGTTAAGTAGGAGACAGCAAAATTTATGCAGATAGAGAGTTAGGCTGTCCTACAGTTGCAACTGCAGTATGCCCAAAATTGTCATTTTTCTACAAGCACATAAACTATAGCTACAAATACTACTTATTTCATGATAGCACCTCATTTCAGCACACACCCATGGAGCACAGGCTTGGCTCCGCAGCTTGAAAGGCAGCTGCTGCATCCAGTGCCATGCCCATGTCACCAACCCACACATCCAAAGCACAACAAAAAAAGAGTGACTACAGATGCATTCTGAACTCAAAGGTAGGGCTTCTTCAGGCTCCTAGGATAGCTCCACATGTGGATAAAAAGTTCTGCAGAGCTGAGACACAAACGGCAGGAAGATACTAGGAGGCAAGATACAAATCATCAAGCTACCAAATCCTTCAAGATTTTTTTGCCAGACTTTAGAACCACCAGTGAAAAGCCAAGGATTTTACACCACTTGGGAATCCAATCTTATTAGGAACTTGTCACATTTCTCCAATCTCATGACTGTATGAGAGCCATTAAAATATGGAGAAATATTTCTGTGGCACTTGTGGAAACTGTATTGCTCACAGGAAACCTTCTGCTATGACAACAGCCAGTGATGATTTTCAGCAAGAAAAAAATGCAGACAAGATAGTTCATATCAGCTTTGTATATAGTAGAAGTTATAAAAATCTTTTTTCTTCCCATTTACACAGTATCCTGGAATTTGAAGTGGATTTTTTTTTATTGGAAATATATTATTAATGACAAAAATATTGTCTTGTCTTTTGTTTTGTTTGGGTTTTTTTTTAAGAAAAATGCAACAGAAAAATCCAAGCCTCACAATTTACACTGATAACTTTTCTAGAGGTGTTGATGATTATTTTTATTTTCCTTACTTTCCCACAGCTTTAACATCTTTCTACCTTTTTTTTTTTTAAACATACTTTTCTCCTCACAATCAGCAGGTAACAAATTTATCCACTGAGCAATCTTTACTCCCAGGTCATGAGGTCCCGATAAACTTCAGCCCAACTGTTCCCTCTGAGTATTACAATGATCGTCCACTCTTTTTGCACTCCCCCTGTTTCAAAGCTTGGACTGTTTTGCAGACTGTGCAGAGCAGGTGCTACATGAAGAAATACATTCTATAATTGTATTTTTCTGTTTACAATGCAAACCAAAGCTCACAACTGACTAAATTCCCTACCATAAAGAGGATGAGACAAATACAATGTTAATGTTCCAGCTATTTAATCACTTCTTGCCCTAAAAGAGCAGTTTGCTAGTTGGTTACAAGATAAGCAAAGTTGGAACAATTTAGTTGCTTTGTGTTTGTGTACACACCCTAACAGCACAGGATTCTCTTGCCTGAAGGTGGCTCTTGACATGTTGATGTAATTATCACACGGTGCACACAAAATCCTGAAGATAACTTGCTAATACTATACTACCACTTACAGAATGTTGTGTAAATGAACATGTTCATAGATATTCAATTTTGCCCATACCTTTCCTGATTCAAGAGCATTGCTACATGGTAGCTACCTTTGCATCCTGTACAGAATTTTAGCCCAGATGATCTCTTATCAGATGAGCTTTCTCTCCAGTAGAGCAATACACTCTTTCTAGGTCCATGCAGCATCAAAAATTTGTGTGTAATCTGGGACTGGGCATCGCCCAGTCTGACATTATGAAGTTAATATTTTCTTAATGCCTCACTGCTCTTAAACCAAAACCCAGTCTTCATTTCACCCTTTCAAAAGTAACTTTTCAAAGACACAAGATGAAAACACATGGGCAGTAATGGAGAAGGAAGTAGGCCTTCCTGACCAGCAGTTTCAATGCCAGGATAGTAAGAGTGAGCCTTAGGGCTGCACACACAGAGAAACATTCAGAAATCTATAAAGCAGTGACTGGACAAACCACTAACTAAAAGGAAGGATCTGATTATGTGAAATTGCCAAACAGATGCCAAGAATGCTATTAAGATTTACAAGCATTTACTGCCTACACTTGACTCCAAAAGCCATTCCTTCTTTTTTATGTTCTCCTAGAAGCTCCAAGGTCTGGTCGGCACAGAGCCTAGGAAAAAATCTGGGGAAGGGGAAAAGGGAGAGATGGGAGGAAATAAACCAGAACAGAAAAATCTACCACACCCAACTCATCATCTCTTTCCAGCATTCTCCCTTTTCACAGTTCAAAAAACAAAGTATTTTAGCAACTTAAAGACCCAGCACCTAGTCCAGAAAGGATTGGTTCAAGGAGGCAGGAAATAATGCCTTTGTCAGTTAAATTTAAAACGGGAAGGCAGGGAATTAACAGAGAAGTAACAATCCTTTGAAGACTTTGACTGCTGAACTTATTAATAGTGCTTAAAATTCACCAGTCACCCATTTATACAACTGTTAGCAGAACATGGATAAGAATCTAAGATTCTAATAAAGCTAGCTTTCAGAGAAACATCAATCCATAATCTCCTATAATTGTTTCAAATATTACACTCTAAATTGTTTTAGACATGGCTAAGATACAATAAAGCTGACAGTTTGCAAAACAAATTATCAGTGTATGCATTAGGCCTGGAAGTTCTGATTTGTAGTAGAAAATATACATGAAAGCAGGAGGAGTTCAATCATACACCATTGCATAATTCACAGCATTTGTCTGTATTTTGTATCTCAGCATCCATCTTCTATAGGCCCTTGCAGAGTGATAAACATGGCTCCACATTATAAAGTTGCTGTTCTGAATTACATGCTGGTGCACTATTTATATTGATAAACAGCAACACACATAGTAAGCTACAACCAGTGCAAAGATATGAATGGCACATACAGTCACCTCACACTCCATGCTGATGTCCAGGCAACCTACTGAAATACAAGAGACACAAGCCCAAAGAGGGAGATTCAGTCACGTCCCACATGGAAGCTGCCCACACAGTTCCTCACTTGCTGTCCTCCTCTGCTAACTTCTTGCCCTACCATCCCTCTCCTTCCAGTCTTCCTTTTATGGCACACAATATCTCCTGCTTCCATTTCCATGTCAGGAACTGCTCAGCAGAGCAATAATGGTATCATTTGCTCATGGTACATTTATTCAAAAATAGGACTTTCCTTCCCTGATTTTGTGAAACTATTTCAAACAACCTGATATCTGAGAGTGAACCTCATGGAGAAATAACTCTGCAGTCATGTTCTCATTCTCTTAGGGAAAATAAGTTCTTCATGGACTGCTCTTTCCTAAGTGGTCATTTGAGCTTAATTTTCACAAGGCACTGACTGAAATTCTGCCTGAATTGGGCTATTCCAGTTGCTGCACATAAACCAGTCAGGTTGTTGCTATCTTCTGATTCATTCTAACAACGCCCCTGCACAGTCATTCAGGCTTGGTGAATGTGTTTCATCTTGCAGCAAACAGATTAGGAAAAAAGGCACGTGCTGTTTGCAGCTTTATCCTGACTCATCTCACTTCGAGGTCTACCCATTGCAGCTCTTCAAGCTTCATCTTGGCAGCTAAGCAAGAGGAAACCCACACGACTAGATGTAAAATGCCAACTGGTATTTTCCATCACCGCCCCTCACAGTCTCAAAGATGGGGGCTAAGGAGTGTCCTCTTTCACTTCCATTCCTTTATGCAAGAGGAATGGAACATAATATTCAACTCAACAGAATAAGCAGAGGACCTGATAAAAATTATTTCTGACTTGCATGATGCACAGAATCAACTCACCATTGCTTCTAGGCCATCAAGTCAAGAAGTAGAAACAAATTTTACATAAAAGCATTTCATTGTCTTACAGACAGTAACATCTGGCAGGAGAGAGATTCAATCCAAGCTAGCCAGGATTGTTCAGATCTCGGAGGCACAGGGCATAAAGAAATTTCCTCGGTGTTAGGAGATGCTTTAAAGCAGTGCAAGAATTATGTCAAGAGAAGGGAAAGGAGGGAGAAAGATTTTCTCAGTTTGGGTTTGCAAACAAATAGCAGAGAACTGCAGTTATTCTAAAGGGGATCTGTAAAAGTAGGGAGCATTATTCTACTTTTTCATGGATAGTCTTCACTCTCCTGGGACCATCCCACATGGAGCACACAGGTTGTAGGAAACCGCAATGCTCAGGGCACACAGGATGCTTGCTGCTGCTCCGTGAAGATGCCATTCAGAGTGCACAAATGCAGGACATGCTTTCTTACTTAATCTTGCCTGTTCTTTCAATTCTGCTGCTGTGATGTTGATCTTTGTATCTTGCCTACCTGGAGTGAATTCCATTGTGAATAACCCATCCGCCTCTTGCTTAATGCGCAGCCAACAAAACCGCCAGCACTTGACTTCCCACTGCTCTCAGTGGCTGTTCTGGGGAGCAACAAAGGTAAACCAGCTCACTTCCCAAAGGATAAGAACACCACTCACCAGATTTTTCAGAGGCTTTATGGATCCTCCGAGGTAAAGGGAGATAGGGAAAGAGGAGGAGTATGAGAAAAGAAGAACAATATGTATTTTTTAAGAGCAGTAGAAAGTATCATGTCTTGAACTGACCTACTGTATGTGAAAGGCCATTATATTTCATCCAGTAGTCCCTGCTATTGCTCAGTCAGCTTTTGTAAAAGCTTATCTTACTATTTTGACAGGAGAATCCATTAATTCTCATGGTATTCCATTCAAATGGCTAGTCACATTATGTGACTGTTAGATCTCCATAGTCAATGTACACAAACCAGCTCTACCACCGACCTGGCAGCAGACAACTCAATAGACATTAGCCCCTGTCTCTGCAGCATCTTGAATAGGTTTTGCAATCCATTAATGAACTCCAGGTTGCCTCTGCATTCCTTTTAACTGCCAGTTACAGCACAGATATAGCCAGGCATCTATCAGGAGGCATAAAGGAAGAACTGCTAATTGCTGAGCTACAGGAAACACACAAAACATGTGTCACCTGCCACCCACCATGTCCACTGAAATGCTACACAGGCATAGCAATCCATATACACACACACACCATACAGTTTGGGAATGAATCAATTCATCTTGTTTCTCTAAGACTGCAGCAAGATGTTTTTCCTCAGAGGAGTGGGATATCCACAGCATTTCTAGAGTACCCTGCTTCCATATCCAATTTTCTCAGTGGAACTACATACTGCCAGGTGCACAGCACACATTCCATCAGCATCTTCATCCACTGCTAAAGATGCTAGAAGTCCTACTAGGCAATTTTCTCCAGCTTTCTTGGTGTGTGGTCTAAGTGTTTAAACAGAAATCAGGACAATGGAAAAGAACAGCAAGTTAAAATTCAGCTCAATTTTAGCACACACACAGGAGTACTACTGTCTTCAGAGCTGTTGGTAGAATTTGTTATTCTGAAAAACAGAAACAGCTTCACTGCTTAATCCAGCATTTGTTAATTGCTTGTTGTCTCATGGTCTAAAACCGTAACTGTTTATTCAAGCAAGGTCTTTGAAAGACAAAAGCTGCTGAGGGTTGTTTATTAATAGTAAAAAAGCCCCAAACCACTGTGCATGTTCTTCAGTCCTGCTCAGAGTGCCAAGCTGACTGTTGCACTGAATCTACTCCAGTATAATATCTGATCAGAAAATGTATGTGTAACAATGCAACTGAATTTATATTTCAAAGGAAAAAGAAAAAAAAAAATCTTTTTTTTTGCCATAAAAACCCCAGACTAAACCAGGAAGTCCAATAGACAGATTTGATTATAGTCAGGAAGGACAAATACAGGATCTTTGATTATTACAAAAGCAACTCCACAGGCTTGTGATGACTTGGAATTAACAGTACCAGTTTAAACCACTAGCAACGCAGACTCCAGTGCATTAAAATGCATTCAGAGTAATCTCATTTCAGCTCAGTAAACAAGATAGAAAGTTGGAGGGTTTTTTATGTTGTTGTTCTTTCAAGACATTATATTCTGTGTGCAAAGAATGAATTTAATCTTAATTAGCATGTCTAAAATTAAATTTATCATTAGATATTAGTATAAACTCTTTAAGAAAATACTGAAGAATGCAACTGCACATCTTTTATAAGCACTGGCCTTGTGGAATATGGAGTTCAAGTAGAAGACAGAATGGAAATGGAGGGAAGACATTTCAATTTCTTGCAAAAGCAGAGGAAACGAATGAGACAAAGCAAGATACTGGTGTACCCCAGCAATCAATGACACAGTGAACAGGAATTATTTTTCTACTATGCAGCTGTGGAGGAGCTATGCTGAAATAATAATCAAAATAATAGTAATAAAAGAGCCCCAACAATTTAGGAATAAAAAGAAATCTATGCCCAAGAGAGGTTTGCAAACAGATTGCCAACATCACTTCAGTTTATTCCAAGTGATTGGTGAAGTCTTTCCCCATCTTTCCCCATTAATTTCTCCATATCCCTAGAATTAAAACACCCAGGGGAAAGCACACTCTCACGTAGTAGAGATGCTAGAGGGGACTCAGTTCAGAGCAGTCTAGATTCACCCATCAAGTAGCAGAACTGTGAAACCCTGTGCAGTCTCTTTCACTTTCTTGAGCAGCTTCAGTGCCTAAGATGAAATGTGCTTCCTGCGACCATGAGTTCTATTTCACAGGGCCTAGAATGGAATGTTGCAAACAGCCTGATGTGACCACCTTCAGTCATCATACGCTACTGCCTCTCTTGGCCAGACCCAAAGTCCAGCAGATATCAGTAGAAATCTGTTGGTGCTGTCTCACCAAGCTTTCTGCCCTTCTAATCGTATGAGGCTTGCTCTCTGAATTTTCTGTGCCCTGACAACAACTGGAAACTAAAGATTGGCAAGAGGAATTTCAAACATTCTGTTCATTGGAAAGACAAGCTTATAAGAATGAACTGAAGTAGTTCTAAAATACACATGGGAAACCATCTGACCATCCTTCCTCTCCCTGGACCTTCTTTTCCCCTCCAACCTACAGCACATAGAAAAATAATGGGAAATTTTTTTTTCTCCACTCAAGTTTCATTATTAACATTAATAAAGGTAGAATTGCTGCAACATG
>VWZY01007464.1:0-52000 GCA_013399075.1 Chloroceryle aenea | reverse complement strand
ACATCCAGGGTGATGGCCTTTGTCTTCCCACGTAACCATTACACGAGATGGAGCCTGGCTGCACTCCTGCCTGCCCATGGGAAGAGGTGAATGAATTCCTTGTTCAGCTTTGCTTATGCACATGGCTTTTGCTTGACTTAATTGACTGTCTTGATCTCAACCCACGAGCTTTCACACATTTCCTCTTGTTATTCTCTTGCCCCATCCCACNTTCTCTTGCCCCATCCCAACAGGGGGGAGTGAGCAAGTGGCTGCGTAGGTCTTCATTGCTGGCTGGGGTTGGGATCACTGCCCTCCTCCCTGCCACTTCCAGCTACTCTAGGTCATTATCTCAACAGTGTGCAACAATCTCATGGAGTAAGAGTGTTTATTCCAGATCTCCTATGGATTCCTGCAACACAAATCTGAATTCCCAGTCACAGATCTCGGCTTTAGAAGTTGAGCCACACAATGGCCACACCAGCAATTTTCAGATTCTTTTTTTTTTCCATTTCCTCCTCCTCCCTGCAACAGCCTGTGTGCTTGTTTATCCACACAAACACACACACACTTGTTTCAGAAGATAGTCTTCCACCTCCTACTAAAGGCAGAGTGCACCAGTGACAGAACTAGGAACCAAGAACTCCAGATCACACACTGACCTTCCACACTCTGTAGAACTGGTCATCACTTGGTCTTTCAGTTCATACCACAGTCAACACTGACAAGTCTTGGAATAAAATCTAATAGCCATCTCCTAGGCACTTGCTGTATGGCAATCTCCTTTTCCCTGTTCAAGTTCACCGACTCAAGTTTTCCCAAAACTATAGATCTTCAGAAAGATCCTCTACTCTAAATAGGCAAGAGATACTTCAAACACACCAGAAAATCAGCTTTGTTGACAGGAGTGGTCACCATCCCATCCCCTTCTAGTGGAGCAGGCTATTAAAAAGACAACAGCTGCGTTTAACTCCTTTACAGCATAACCACTTACTTGATCCAAGGTTTTTGTTTATTTTGCTCTCCTTTCCTACTTGATTTGGGCTGGACTACATACATTTCATCTACGTGTGAGTAAAGAGCTTATCCACAGGCTTTAAGGCATACAAAGACTCTCATGGAGAACCAGTATCCAGACATCCTAGAGCAGGGACAGAGAGTGCCACTGAGTTTAGAGTGAGATGTTCAGGTTTCTTCTACAGCATCTGCAGCACTATTCCCAAACTTACATTTTCTACCAAAGCATAAGCTCCCACCTGGGTGACCAGAGCACTGAAGAGTTCAAACTTAGCATCACTTCAGGTTATATACCTGACTTCCTTCTTTCAGAGGTAGAGAATCCTTAACAGTGAAGCCAGGATTTTTAGGGAATACAGGAGGATTCACTACTGGGATATTTGTAGGAGAGAATTCTGAACTAGTCATGTAACTTAGTGATTAATTACAATAGCAATGCAATCAAATATAACGATTCCTAAATTAGATATGAGAAGAAGCAACAGTATTTTCTGTACTAGCATTTGTTGCACCAATGTTCATTTCTGAGGGAACAGTCATGGCAGTTTTTAATAAAGCTATGTAGTCCCTTGGAGGTTACATGAAGAGCTTTTGGGCTTTAAGAGTCAGATTGCTTCAATCTACCTATGTAAACCCATTTCAAGTTACACAGGGAAATGTACTAGCTTCCAGTATCATATATGGATTTATCCTAAATTGTGATCCAGATAGGAACCAGTTTTCATGAATTTCAGGAAACTAAACTCCTGATGAGTACCAAAGACTTGCTCTCCCTGGAGTCTAACTGCAGGAAGATAGCTGAACCTGAATTCTGATTCTTTTTGACAGGACAGCTGGCCTCACTACTTTAAACAAACTCAGAAGCAAGAAGGGAGAGAGACAGAAGGGGCTCTCTCTCGAGCCTCCTGCTGTCTACAAGCCAGCACATGGAGCTCTGGGAAGTGAGAAAACATACTTCACTGGGACAGTTTGATGTGTAGATTTTTAATGCTGTTGATTTTATCAGAGGATATATAAGCACTGAGGATCTGGACATTAAATCTGTTTTGAAATACAACCTGTAAATAAAACTAGAAAAACAGAGGTTCTTACAGTTGGACTCCCAGTGAATACTCCTCTCAAGCTGCACTGACCTCAAGGTCTTCTGCAGTCCTTTCTTCAAAAAGAAAATAAATTATTCTCCCAGATGGTGAGCCCAGCAACTCAGATGCTAATCCCCCAGGCTCACATCAGCCCATTCACAACACAAACCTTTTTTCACTCCCTAGAAAACATTCAAGCAAGTGGAAGAACTAATACATGTTGAGGCTTTTTTGTCAGTCAAAATATAAAACAGTAAAAGAGAATTTGAAGAGTGGCAAAAAACCAGCCTGCTTCTTAAATGAGTAACTACTGAGGGGAGAAGAAAACAAAACACACAAATTCTGAAGCTACTGTAAACAACTACTGTTGTTAAAATGCTACCATAATTTACCACAAGTAGTGGGAATCCTATGGTATTTTGGTACAAACACTGCTATAAAATTGCAAAACAAAAGTAATTCACAAGCTTTTTTTTCCAGTAATTTTCCTGAAGTGTCTGGCGCACAGCAACGAAAGGTTAACCAGGCCTGCAAGGATGCTCAGGGCACACAGCACATTCTGCAGCTGACACGAGGACTAGCAGTCAAACCATCAACAAGATTGTTACAGCTAACTGGTTTTCATTTAGAAGTGTGGGTTTTGCTTCCTTTCCTCTCAGTGCCCTTTAGCAAGTTGGAAGGCAGGCTGTTCTTTTTATTGCTATGTGCTACAAAGACCGCTTGCGGTTAATGTGAGCACACAAAGAGTGGCTCCTTACTGAATATTTATTGTTAGTGAGAAAGGAGATTTGGTCACACTACAGATCTCCATATAGCTCTGCTAGAAAAAGATGTGAAAAGTTTTATGCATAAGCAAACACAGCTCGTCAGAACCTCTGTAACAGTAAACAGTAGCAGGCTGGAGAGACTCCAGTTCTCAACAGTTTGAACCCAGTACTGTCACAGCAGTTTCACTGCTCCTCCACGTAGCAGGGTTCCGGTCATAAAGAGCTTATCCACAGGCCAGACTATCTTATTGAGCTACAGCAAGCTGTCCTCCCTTCCTAAGACATGTATTAAACGCTAAAATCAAAATCATACTGAGAGAGAGGCATTCATCACACATTTTCTAAGTACAACTAAGAAATTGTCCTAGACAATTAAAACCTCTTCACTGGAGGGTTTTTTAACTGCACAGAAAAATTATGAGTAATGGAATTATTAAATTACATTGTATTGTTCTCGTATTAAGTAGTTAGAGTTGTTAGGACTGATGTGTTGATTTTTTTAAATGACTGAGTTCCATCTCAAGGTTTCCTGGAGATGGTAAAGAATGGAAGTTTCCTGGCTTGTAGAAGCATAGGTACAAAGGTTCTCAGCAGCTTCACCAGTGGTCACAAAAAAGCAAGAAGAAATATTTGTGACAAACTCACAGAGAAGACCTAAGTATATTAGATAACGTAAAGGAAGGGAGAAAGGAGGAGGTGTTGAAATTGCAGAGCACCACTACAACCAGTATTAACTTTCAACAGGCTATGGTGAACATAATACTTAAGTATTAACAATACCTTGTGTCCTGGAAGCAGAAATATGTAGATTCTTTTACTTGTAAAGATAAAAGCCAAGCTCTAGAGAAACTACAGAGATAAAAAGATATTTATAATTATCCTCTAATAGTTTTCTGATACCCTTCCAGTGATAATACTGCATTGAAACAAAGTCCTTCCACTATGCTTCGCACATTATGAGATCTGCTGAGATGTATTATATTCTGTCAAAATGATTTTGCCTGATGTTCAAAGTGAACACGTTTGTTATCTTTTTGGCTATTTGAAGTCAAGAAGCTGACCTGACCTGTCATTTATGTCAATTTTCATGACCACTTGCAAGCTCGAAGTGGCAAGTTAAGTCAGTTTATGCAGTAGTTTGCAGAATGGCTGTTTACAAAAGAACTGGCACCAGTGCTGTTCTGGCCCATATAATGCAAGACCTTTCTGAATTAGAAGAGCATGGCTGCTGTAACTGCTGCATTTAGTCAAGCCATTCATTTCCCCAAGCATGTGACAAAACCAGACCTGCACTTCCCGAGAAACTCCCAAGCCATGATCTTGCAATGCTTTTAACTAAATACTGCATTGCTGTTGGAAAAGTAGTGCCACCTGCTCCTGAGCCAAAATCATACCTAAAGGCAGGATGGAGACCACAGTGAAGTAAATAGTTTGCCATGACTGCAATTGGAATTGTATGAAGAGAATCACCGTGTGTGCATTGCACTGCACTGCACTAACGGGGACAACTTGGGTTTCCCTAACATTCTCACTCCTCCCCACTTCCATATGCTTGAACACCAGTAATTTCAAGTCCTTGCTGTCAGAGGTGAAATGCTTCCAATACTCAAAAGTTAAAAATCCAAGAGTACGTCCAAATTACCTGCTAGACTCGTTAAGCCCTCACTTTTCTTTTAACTCTGAACAGAATTTAAAGGTACAGGTCATACAGCTCTGTCTTGAAAACACAGCCCAGTCCAGAAATGGGAAACTGTTGGAGACACTTGCAAAAAGCCTCTAACCATCAGCAAACTGAAAAACAACCCTTTTTTTTCATCAGCATGTTTCTCTTCCTACTTCTGTTTTGACTTTCAGTATGTGGAAGAATCCTTTGGAAAAATCAGAATGAGGATTTCAGCTAAAAGATCTTTCATCAGAAAACGGGAGGTGCTTTCCCAATGCAAGCAGTGAGTCTGCAGGGCTTTCCGAGTCTGAAACATGCTCATTCCAGACAGGTTGTACCTCACAAATGTTTAGCAGCCTGTACAGAGGAATACAAATAGGAACAGAAGGTGTGTGTGCAAAAAATTGTTTTCTGTTTTCCTCTTCAATAGATATCCCTGGTTCTGTACCCATCATTGAATAACTGTCAGAACACTAAGTCTTTGCTGCCTCCTTTTCTCTGAGCCAGTGCATTTTAACCAGAACATCCCTAAACAGCTGTGGTGTTGGTTTTCTTTTTGAGTTAAAGGCAAGGCAACAGGGAAATCGTGGCAGGAAAAAACAAACTCAATCAAGTTTCCAGTGACTAATAAGAAAAAAATGTTTCAAAAGTGTCTCACAGGTGAAGAATTTAACAGTGTTGGCTTGTATTGAACACCTCCAGCCTGAAACATCTAGAACCACATCAACAGAAGGAAAAATAGAAGTAGCATAACCCCCCCAGATATATTCTAGGACATCATCATTACTTTGAAAACTGCTCCCAGTGGGTATTCATAAGGAAATCCCCCTGCAGCAGCAAACTGGCAAGGAACTGCCCTGCACTCAGCACCTTCAACAGCAGAAGCTGGCTCTGGTGCCATGCAATGAAGTTTATGTACACAGGCACTTGCCTTGTGACAGAGCCACCAACCAGCTGCTGCCGCTCCCACCCAGGCTGTTTGTTCACTCCTACCCTGGAAAAATAGCTTGCTGTGTCTATAAAAACCACCAGTCAAGTGTCACATACAAATCCATCCCTGTGAGAAGGGAAAAAAACAACCAAAAAGTTTCATCCACACTTAGTGCAAGAGGATCTGCATAAATAAAGGGAACGCAGGAAGTTTTCTACCTGCTCACTAACAAGACATCACAATAGTGAGATCATTTTGCAGTTAGCTCCCAGAAGAGAAATATTTTCTCACTGCCTATATTTTTTGAGTGAATATTGATTGTTTTCGTGTTGCCAAAGTCAGAGGTGAAAGTAAGAACTGTCTTAGAAACAAAGCTTCTCAAATGGAAGAACTCAGTTATTTACTAATCTCTTCATTGATCTGGCTCAAATCAGGCTGCAACTCCAGAAGTGTGGGGATTTTGCCAAGCTAGACTTAGGGACTGGGCACTGTACCTATTTTTGTAATAACAGACCAAAATTTCCACTTACTATTTTTGCATATTGGGAAAAAAAAAATATATATACAAAAATCAGCTAATGTGTCCCAGAGAGCAGAAGTAAAGCACAGAGCCAGGGATGCTGAGGATTCCATCATCACAGAATCATTGAAGGAAACAAAACAAAACAATACCAAAACACGCAGGCTAGAAACAAAACAAATCCATATGCTGCCTAAGGGAGGAGTGCTAAGCAAACACAGAGCAATACATGAAGATCTTTTCATCTCCCCACAGCCCAAAACTCACATGAACAGAAAATGCTACTGTGTTAGACAAGATTTGGATTACTCTTATTCAAAAAACATAAAGGCTTTTTGAAAACCTCTAAGAATTAAAAGCTATTACTTCAAGATTATTTGGTAAGACACACAGGAAACATACAGGAAACAAATATATGAGGCTTCCATACTTCTTCTCAACCTTGCATTCTTTGGGTTGGCATCTCCTGACCTCATTTCTCAGCTGAGTTTTCCAGCCTGCTTTCAACCTTTGTGGACCTGCATCCTATCTCAGTAAAACCATTCCAGAGCAAATGCCTTAAGGGAGTGCCCAGCACCAGCAGAATGTTCTAGTACCATCAGAAGCAAAACGCTCTCTTCAACCACACCTTGATTTATACTGAAATTTGAATTACTTTGATGTGTAACTGCTAATCCACTGCAAAGACCAAGCAAAATCGGGGTATTCAGAGATGAGGGTTCACAGCCCATTTTCTGTCCTTATTGCACAGAGTACCAACAAGCAGGAATATATCCTGAGAAGCAGCCAGTAGCCTACTGTGTAACACTAAAAAAGCCATGTTAAATCCACAGACCACATCAACTGAGCATTCATTAAACAACAGGTCATTTATATTCATATAAGACAAGCAGCAAAAAAAATCCACAGTATTGGGTCTCCTGAGAGCAGCGAGGCCACGCCGTGGGAAGTCTGAAGCAACAGAGCAAAGTTTCTCCACCCGGGTAGCACAGCTCCCTGGGTCTGCATCGATGGAATTACGACTCCATCTCAAGACTCAACAAACCCTCCTCCAAGGCATTATATTATTTACACATTGAAATTTGATGCTTATTAAAGCA
The DNA here is from genome assembly GCA_013399075.1 of Chloroceryle aenea. Taxonomy (NCBI): domain Eukaryota; kingdom Metazoa; phylum Chordata; class Aves; order Coraciiformes; family Cerylidae; genus Chloroceryle; species Chloroceryle aenea. The sequence goes on along the minus strand of VWZY01007464.1, from coordinate 44,941 downwards.
TATTTCAAGATGTTCATTACCTGTTACTTGTGTCCCACATCCATCACCCCCAGATCAGCCTGCCCCTGGGTGGTGTAAGATATGAAATAAATGACTTGGTGAGACAATTTCCCCACATATTCACTTCACATGGAACGTATGTCCTTGCTGAGAGGATGAGACCAGAACCTCTCCCACCAGGCTAGGGCATAGAAGGGTGAAAGAACAGAAATGGAGATGGGGAACATACTTGTGAGCACCATGCATTTGAGAATCACCCCCAGGCAGCCTTTCCAGCTATGCAGTATTACCTTGCTACTAACAAATGAACCTAACAGGCATGAAGGGAATTCTACCTGGAGTAGGAAAGGAGTGGCAAGTCTGCTGGTTTTTCTCTCATACTCCTCTCTGCCAAGCCTCTTTCTGAAATATTGGTTTATTTTTTTATCTTATTTTATTTATGTATTTATTCATTTACCTGCTGATATTTGTATTTGAAGAGAATTCTCTCTTTTCAGGTTTTAGTAACCAGGAAACATGTAGCTGAACCTAGAGGCCAGAATTGAACAGCACAATCAATTTCTACGCTACTAGCCTTTTAGAGAGATTCTAGTTCCCTCATTTTTTTAGCTTTCTATCCCTCAGTGGAATAATTTTTATGTACAAAGGATTATTTCATAATATACGCAAGCCAATTAGAGCCATGCCATTCTGTAAGCTACAGCATCCCAGAAAAAAGAAGAACTGCAATATCTCACTTTTTCAAAGTGAATTCTGTAACTTCTGTTTCTGAACTTTCCTTGAGTTATGCACAAGATATTACATTTACTATGCTGATTTCCCACATACATAACAAAATTACATACTCTACTGCATTTTCAACAACATTGGAACACAATGCCATTGTTTATTTAAAGAACAAGGCTACTGAAAAAAAGGAGTCATATCAAAACAGCAGCTTTCTATTGAAAAGGTCTTCTTCAAGTGTAATTTTAAGTGCAGCAAAAAGCTTACTTAATGGGCAACAACAGATTTCTGCTGTGTTTTCATACTTGACATAGTGCAGAATTGTCCTGGTTTCAGCTGGGATATCTCTTCCCAGTAGCTGGTATGGGACTGTGGTCTGGATTTCTGCCACAAACAGTGCCAATGAACACAGGGAAGATTTTATTATTGCTGAGCAGTGCCTACACAGAGTCAAGGCCCCTTCTGCTTCTCACACCACCCAAACCAGCAAGTACGGAGAGGGGACACAGCCAGGGCAGCTGACTCCAACAGACCAGAGGGATGTTCCATACTGTATGAAGTCATGCTCAGCATATGAAGCTGGAGGAAGGAGGAGGAAGGGAGGGCCGTTCAGAGTGATGGTGTTTGTCTTCCCAGATAACCTTACATGAAATGAGATGGCTGCACTCCTGCCTGCCAATGGGAAGTGGAAAATCAATTCCTTTTTCTGCTTTGCTTATGCACGTGGCTTTTGCTTTACTTAGTTAATGGTCTTGGTCTCAATCCACAAGTTTTCTCACTTATACCTTTCCAATTCTCCCCCCATCCCACTGGGGGTTAGTGAGTCCAAAGCTGTGTGGGGCTTATTTGCAGGCTGAGGTTAAACCACAGCAGGAATTAACATACCCGCCAACACAAGCTGAATTCCCTGAAAGAAAGTCTAGTTCCCTATTCCCAGCACCTTTACTGGTGGTTACGCTGAGGGAAATGAAAAGGATTGAGCTTAATTTCCAAATTCTAAATTCAGAAGACTGGCAATAAAAAGAAGTATCAGGTTTTTTTTTAGAAAAGTGTGTTTGTTGAGCTCTCAGGAGAGAGAAGTGAAAACCCCATCTTACAACAATTTTCTGTAGAAACATAAATTTTAAAAGACACTTCTATGATATTAAGATTTCTACTTGGGTTTTTTAATGTTGTTTTCAATAAATCAATATGCAAAATTAACGCTTGGAGAGGAAACACACACCCTCTCACAAAAAGAAATGAAGCCCTACAAAGTTCCAGTCCTTTGACAGTGTTTTGACAAGGGGAGCAGGGGGGTAGAGGAAATACCTAAAGCACCGGGAAGAGACAAGAGCTATGCTTAATAACCTTGCAATATTTTGCAAGTCTGGCCTTTATATCATATTTTTCATATTAGCCAACAACTGTTGTCATTTCTCAAGGTGGAAAAAAGGCTCTTAGAATGTTCTGTAAATACTCATTCACTCGCCTTTAATACCTTCAAAAAGAATAATAAAAGAGTGCCCAAAAGGTCATAAAAACTGGAGCAACACAACCCCATTCCAAGTGTCACTGCTTTGTATAAATACACAGTATCAGATGTTTGGACAAAATGCATTTCACAATAATCACAAACCATAACTAAGAGGAAAGATCTTCGTGGAACTTGACTGCAAAAGGATTTACCCTCTAAGATTATCTGACTGCCTTCATGGAAGCATCAAACAGGTGCTAAACACACAAAGAGATATGCACAAGCACTTCTCACAGATCTATGCCACGGAAGTTAAGTGGCAGAACCAGAATACTTCAAAATCATTCAGCATACTGCATGGAGTTCATCCTGGCATGAATATGACTTTTTGCCCAGGATTTAGGCAAACCACTCTAGAAATCCTTGACATCTAAATATTTTTTTTCCCTTATTGAAATACAATTCCAAACTAAACCCAACCAAACAGAAATTGCCTCTCTCATAAAAGCTTAAGGAGCATTTCTTTGCCAGGTGTGTTATCTGTGGCAGTTCTTACCCCATTGCATGTCTATGTGTCTGAACAGAAAAATAAACACAACTACTAAAAGAAGCAAAGAATCACCAAGATTTAGACATTTCTTAGCTGAAGTGAACTACCCAGGGTTTTCCTTTCTGCCCTAATTCATACCCAAAACAATAAGTCCTCCACAGAATCACTAGAAGTAATTCCAAAAAAGTAACTACTTCATACTGTACAGGTCAAAATTCTGATAGGATTTTCCTGTCATAGGAAGCATCTATGTTACAGATCAGTGCTACAAAACTAGAAGATTTATTTTCAATACTAGTGTCGATTATCACAATAAATCTTTCAGTTTATCCTTTCTGATTAAAAGGAGTGTCTGCAGAATGAACAATCCTAAATTTAGCAGAAATAATGGAGCATAAGGGGACACATTAACTCAGCCACTAACGTAACCATTATTTTAATTAAGACTGATCTGACTCTCTTGAACAGGAAATGCTAATCAAGCCCTGAACCACCCATAACCACCCATAGAACCCTGATCCTCTTCCTATGCCATAGATTTTAGAAGATCAACCATGAACACACACTACCTGCTTAAATTAAGTTGGAAGAAACATGACCCTCCAGAACAAGTGCAAAGGCTGGGCTGTTTGAAGAGAAAAAAATACACTGAGCAAAAGCACAGCTGGCAAAGGTCTACTTTGTACATAAAAGGAGTGCTTAACTGCATAAGGTCCCAAGAGTAAACCTCTAAGAACTTCTGCATAAGTTTTGGCTTAGTAGCTTTAGACTCAAAACTAGTACAAAAGTAAAATCAAACCATTACCTCGCAGTTCCACTCCTAGCTGATTGCCAATATACTAATTTTATATGCACCACTGCTTAATTTGTGTATTAGGGTACAGTTGAGCATTTCTGTAGAGATTTAATGATTTTTATGGCAACATAAAAGCACAATAACAATGCACAATGAACTCTAATTAGTACTAATGAACTAAAAAACTCAACAGGCTGAGGCTTTTTTCATAGTAAATTCAAGCTTAAAAAGTATTTGAACTCATAAATTGAAAGGATCTTCCAAACAGAGGAGAAGCAAGCAGCAGATGGGGTAGTTTTGTAAAGAAGTTCTTCTGAGGAGAAACGGCTTTATGGAGGTCACTAGGTCAGAACATTTCAGAACACAGGTAGCTCTTACCAAATCCCTATGTTCATCAAAAGATGCTGGAACAACTTCCAAGTGCATTTACATCAAGAAATTCTTAAGGGTTGGGATATGACAAATCATAAATACTTGCAGTACAGAAACAGAGAAGAAAACATGACATCATTTTCTTGTCTCTGCACAGGTGCCAACTTCAAGACAAATTTTTTCATCTCTGAAAAAAAAAAATAGCAGGGGGAAGATGTGGTGCTGGTGAATAAATCAGCTGACACCTGCATACTGCAGTATTGGGGACTGGAAAGGAACTTCTCTTCAAAAGAGGAGGAAGATGCAAGCTAGTGGGATGATAGGTGTGTATCTTGGTAGAAGCTGTACCTCCCTACAAGCTTGCTTAGCCCCTGAACATGGACTCACATCTCCAGCCTCCACCTATATCGCCCATAGGAATTACAAAAAACAGAGGTGAGCAAGCACCTCCAGAACATCTTACAGTTTGTGAACATAAATGCTCTTCCTCAGAAGCAGTGTGGGTGGTAGAAGGTGGAGAGTTGCTTCTTGCAACTGTAATTCTCAGATGTTTATGAACCAAGACTCGTGATACTGCTTTTGGAAGACAAATAATCTGATTCCCATTTGTTTTATACTAAGAAATTGGGATACTCCAGGGAACAAGAATCATTCAAGGTTACACCTTACGTCAGCAGGGAACAAACTCCGAGGCCCTCATGCCCTAGTTATATAAACTTTATGGTTTGTGTTAAATAGATCTTGCACACTGGACACAGAATACTGCTCACCATCTCTGAATAGAAAAGCTTGGCTTTTTTTTCAGTTCATATCACACTAAAATTTTAAACTGCTCTTTAAAACCTTTCATAGAATGTAGTGAGTAAAATTATTTTCCTCCTAAGTTTCTCCCTTCCATTTTACCCAGAATTAATCCTTTCTACTCCATTGCCCAGTCAGTGATAGTGACCCATCTACTGCAAAATCTCTCTGCATTTTCCTTTATTTTCACTTCTCTAGCACAGGTCTTATTTTTAATTCTAATAGCCCTCATGTCTTCCTAAGGTCATGGATGTACACCCATGAAAATTCACACATCTAATTCTACTGAGGAAGCATACTGTGTACTCTGAAGGTGAAAGCATCAGGTATGTTTTAGGTCTTAAATCTTATGTATTTTTAAACTGAATCCATATTTGAATACATAAAACATGACTGAGAGAAGCACAGGGAACACCTGAAATGATGGGGAGCAGCTAATAGAGATGGTGTTACCCATCACAGAGCCCCTGGCTGGAAAAATTAATTTTAAATTTAACTTTATTTAATAAATTCAGGTTACCTTTAAAACAAAAGATCTGAAGTTTACAGAGAATGCTGTCCTGGCTCATTTGGGTATGGTTTCTAGATAGGGGACAGAAGACATGAAGTCAACATCACACAGGGAGACCTCATGACCCTCCTGCAACATCCCTGTTCTGTGTTCCTACACAGTCACCTGGTGCAGGGGAACACTGGGGAAATCCCTGCTGTGCCAGGTACTCGTGTATGCCATCCTCAGATCAACGCGGGGCATCCTGAGAGGACCCACATCGTTTGTTTCTACTCTGTAGATTCTCCTTTCCAACTCGGAGAGTTAAGACCTCTGATCAGCCATTTAAGACATGCTTTCCAACAGCTCAGTATCTTTATTTAGTGCAAAACCCCCTTGCGCATCTCACTGGAATTTCTCTGTCTTCTCCAGGGTACTCTTCAATCATTTCACTACCGTATTTTCTCAACTATAATTTTGACATCTACATAAGGAGAGCATAGCAGAAATTGAAAGCAATTTTCAATGGCCTTTCAAAACCGTAGACTTCTAAAAGCATGAAAAGACTGTTGGGAATGATTCCCAAATGAAAAAAAGGAGTCTGAGTGACAGGCATCTAGGCAGAAGAGGGGTTGTTATGAAATGGCATCTCTAAGCTGTGTTGGGAAAGTTTCTCATCTACCCTGTACGCACAAGAGCAATTGGTCCAAAATAAATCGTCACCCAGAGTACGGAAAAAAACATAAAATCCCACACTGCCCTCACATCATTTGTACTAGGCTTAGGTTTTTTTTCCTTTTCCCTCAGTTACTGTTGCTCACTCTTGCTCCTTCCCATACCAGTTGTCTTATGTGACTTCTAAGAATGTTTTCTCTATTACTCTGATGAAACATTCACTCCCTCTCCCCCCGCCTCATTTCTATTTACCAGAAATACTCTTTTCCTCATCATGCTTTTCCTTGTTAACTATTTTCTTTTCCAGTAGTCCATCTTCTTAATTACATTTTAAATTGTCTGTATAACATTGTAGTGAACTCTCTAAAGTGCAGTCTCTGAAAACACAATAGGAGTCTCTGCATGAAGAACATCACATAAAAATGCACATTATCACCACTTACCTTTCAGTGAAACTACCTCATGCTTGTCCACAGTCACCACACTAGTCATCATTTTACCACTGATTTAGTTGACTGATAGTCCCCCAGAATGCAATCGTGGACAAGAACAGAGCAGAAGGCTGTCTGGCTAATACCCCTGACCACTTTAATCCCCTTGTCCTTTTCCCTGTTCCATCTTTGTTGCAGAATGGTAGAAAAAAAAAATACTTGGTAGGCAGAGGAATCTGCTAACTGATAGTGAAAGGGAAGAGTAGGCAGCAAAATAGCTCAACTATCTAAGCTTTCTTCCTTAAAGGCTCCCATACACCTTTCCCCAGGAAATGGCCACATGAAATCAGATAATCTTAAAGCTAGTATTTGTTTGAGATTATATACGCAAATAAACTGTATTTAAGTGAAATAGCCTCTTCTATTTAAATACACATTCCTTCTTGTTAGCTAAGGTTAAGTTGTCATACTATTTCCAGGGGAAATGGCAGCTTCCTCTATCACACCGTGACTCACTGAATAACAATCATCTACTGCCTCTACACAACGCCAGGATTTTCCCCTTGTCATATGCTTCCCTGATCAGATTCTCCAAATATTTCCTGGGAGAAAAGGGGAAAAGTACAAGGCTAGCAAGCCAAAGCTGTGTTCTAGCAGATGGTGAAAGAGGGAAGAGAAAACACTTGGCAGTTACAAATGACTCCTTTCTTTCATTTTTACCATCTAGTTCAGACACCTTTTCAGAAGCACCCTGGCAGCCAGCCTAAGGGGTCAGATTTCTTGGTGGAGTCCCTCAAGGTATGGAAAAGCCCGAGTTCTGGGGAGAAGTTGAAGCCCTCGCACATTTACAGAGAATCATTCAGGTGCAAACAGCAACCATTAACACAGGAGGAATGACATCCCTCAAAGTCTTTCAAACTGTAGAAGAGTGGGAAGAGTGCAACAACAGCTATAAAAGTCAACGCAAAAGGTCAAGGACAAGAAAGCAACTTGAGTTTCTTAGAAGTTTAGGACTCCAGTCATACAAGCAAACAACTTGAATTTTTTATTTTTTTTAAAGACAGGATCATGAATCTTTTATCAAGGTCTAAAAGCAGTGAAGAGCCTAAGGATCAGCCAGCAATTATAACAATAATTTCAAGGAAACTGAGAGATCTGATCAACTGTAAAGACTGTGACCGTTTCTAGCTCAAGCAGTTTTACATCAAGAGGTGCAAGCAAACCTTCTGGAAGAGCAATGCCATAGCTTCTATCTCTTACTGGGTACAGTACTATAAACCACCATTTTTACCAAGTGGCCAGCAAATTGCTGATGTGCAGAGAGGCTGCATCTCACAGTAATGATTCCACCTCGTTCTTAGCTGCTTTTGCAGCTATTCCCCACAAGCTGATCTCCTCACTGAAAAGGCAGGACAATTTTATAGGTAGCTGAAGAGGAGAAGCAGCAGTCTCCTAACTGCTAATACAAGCAGAGATGCCAACTGACAACTGTTTCAGGAGGAGACAGCAGTGACAGAAAAGCAGGAGGGAGGAGGGCAACGTGTGTTTCGGATAACAACCTATAGGGAAAGAATAAATGAAGGAGTACATAGAAGGTACAAAATGATGAGAACAAGCCTTTTCAAAAAAGTGGCCTATTTTTAATTTGGAAAAATAAAAAGGAGTGGGAAATGGTTGAAGTATTTAAATAGCAGTGCACTTCAACAAGATATTCCAAGATGCCATTAGCCTGCTGGGAGGGAGACTTTGCACAGGGTACTTACTCCTCCTGTCTTCAAAAGGTGACATTTGACTATTTGATATTAAAAATGATTAAAGTGTGCTTTCTGAGGAAATGCAAAATCAACTAGGATGAAGTGTAACTCTTAATATCCGAGTTTACTTCATTTTAATCCCAGAGGAAAAAACAAACCACACCACCAAAAACCAACAAAACAAACCCACCACATATTTAGAAAGAAATTTTTGTGTGTGCTGGTGATGACTGCTTCCTTACGCTGAAACACCAGCATAACCTGGAACTGTTGTTTTCCAGGTAAGACATTCATAGTAACTGTTGCAAAAGGAAAACCAGTGTATGCCAGATACAAAGAGAGGAAAGAGGAGAAATTAGAGGAAAAATAAGAGAGAGTAACAATGACACAAGGAATGGAAGGATCTAGCTTTCTTCAGCCAAATTACACCTAGGTCTAGCATTGCTTCCCCCCTGCTTCTCAGGATTTAACCACGTTCCCATTTACCAGTCACAAAACCAACATATCCCTACGTAATGTCAATACAATTCTTAGTCTGACCTCACAGCCAGTCTGTCACCAGTCTATACTTGCTAATCTTTATTATCGTGCACAACTACAATATTTTATGAGGCTTTATAATTCATTTTCCAGTAACTGTTTCTAACTAGGACAGGTCCCTGCAAGTTCTCTTATTAAAACATGCACATAAATGCCAGAAGAGAAAGTATTTAAAACCAAATTCTTTCTTCTGCTGCTTTAAACATCAATCTTAAAGCTGATTAACAAGAGCTGGATTCATTGATTTTCAGGAGCAATTTAAGACTTGGACAGTATTCACAGAAAATAAAGTTACTTTTCAAGAAGTGCTATTTTCTCTTTCATGCAATGTTTGCCAGAAGGACAGTTACTACTTTATAAGCTGTTTCCAAACCACCAATTACAAGTTATAAAATATTCTTTTCAGTATTCAGTTCCCAGCATTATGATTCTGTTTACTCCAAAGGATAGGCAAGGATGCAGGAAAATAACAACTAACCACAGACAAGGGGCCTGCCATCTCTGGGAGCCTCTTTGGGCACAGTTGCTCCATCTGTAAAACTTGAACAGTGGTGCTAATATTCTTTGTCACTCATACCCTACTGAAAAGCAGGATACTAGAGGTAGATGTTATTACCGTGAGTCGCAAAGACTGGGGAAAATAATTTTGCAATGCTTGATATTAGTGATACAGAAAACCATTTTTTTATATAATTTAATAATTTTTACAGTCTAGTGAAGTGCAAAAATAAACTACATTCAAATAAGACAAGATGTAAAATTTTAGCTGCTGTCAGTTTTAATAGTTGCCACCCTCTGATAAAAAATGGTACCGTATCCTAGTGCTTGTAATAAGTGTAATTTGGGATCATTATATAAACTGCTCAGACAACCCAGAAGAGTATTTTCCTGTCAAATTTGTTACTAAGTTGCATTGGTTTGACAAGCAGTTTGAAGCTCAAGATAACTAAAACTAAAGATACTAATTTATTAAGAATACTATCTATATAATATTATTTATCTTAGCAAGAGCTGAGAGTATGCCTGAGCTACCTACTTGTAGCGTTCAGCACTGTACCACAATGGCTAACAGGGAGAGCTCCCCTTCCCAGTGGGGCTTTGCTTCCTGAACAGTCTTACAGCTGCTCCAACACACCCTTTGTGTCACTGGACAGCAAGAACAGACACACAAGGTGTTCACATCTCCAAAATGACAGGCCACAGTTCCAGGCTTTCACGCGTTGCCTGTTTGATTATAACTGACTGTACGCAGAGGACAGAGCAAAGAGGAAACTCTTGGGCTACCAATTCCTAGCACAGAAAAGAGTGGAAAGAAAAAGTCAGGTGAATCAGTGCTCCAGGCTTTCAACTGCTTAGCCCTTCCAGCTGCAGGCCACAGGGTTGAAAAGCTTGCCACAAATCGAACTTTCTTGCAGGAAGGTTTGAGGGCTTTTCCCTCCTTCAGCCTTTAGGATCATTCAAGTTACAGCAAAACTGCCACGTATTAACCTCACAGACAGACACTTGGGCAGCCCTGAGAGCTAAATGGCAGATCTATTGAACAGCGCTGTGTACACCTAAAAGCCTGTAGTGTTCAGTCATCTTTTATTGTCAGTCTGACGTGACTTCTAACCAAATGACACTTTGTTCTCCAAAGTCTTGTAATAAGCTTCCAAATTTATGCCCAGGTTATTAAACTACAGTAAACCTTTTTACCTATTTGTATATTTCATATATGAATTTTAGAGGCGTTTTCAAACAAACAAGTCAGGATCAGTTCTTTTTTTCTCCTTCATGTCCTACCTCCAGAAGCAGTTTCCTCCAGGAGATGGTGCTCTGCCAATGTGCAGTTAGAGTTGGGTTGTAAGATGACAATCAATCCCAACACACGCACTTTCCTCTTAGTCCTACACAGGCAGACCCCAAACAACAACCAAGTATGATCAAACCCTGTTGAAAAGTAAATAACCACCCTGAACAGAATTTGGTCATAGCAAGCCAACGATAATCAGCCATCAATGTCGGGTGGGAATAGTGAGATGAAACCCAGCCACATCACAATTCTGAATACAAACAGGTAATTTCTGGATATAATCTACAAAGTTGCAATAGTAAGTATATAATTCCTGAATATATCCTAGAAAGTCATGGAAACAGTTCAGCCTAGAGTGCTTGGAAAATGTTCATGGAAATCCAGATTGCTGGTTTCTGTGATGCATCCAAGGTCAACAATATTCAAAGAGGTTCCTTTGGAGCTGAAGTTTATTTGTTGGGTTTTCTTCCCCTCTTTGGTGTTCGTTAGTGGTGTTATTGGAGAACAAGACTGAATTAGAGCCACCATTATTATTCGCTTGAACTATTCTAACGACGCAAAATTTAGACGACTGGCACATAAGAGAAGCCACTTCAAGGAAGTACAGCTTTATGTTATGTATACCTCTCTGGAAACAAGGTATGTTCATTCCTACGTAAGGACAACCCACTTCCAACCAGTGACAGCAGCTGTTCTCCACTCATATTTTGGTGGAAAGGTTTCCTAGCAGAGTTTGTGGTATTAATGAAGTAAAAATTGTCCCAGGCATGAGTTTTATAAATATCTAAACAAACACTGTAGAGTTACATCCTTTGTAGGACCATCAACTTATGGCTGAGTAGTTAGTTACATCTTTTGCCAAGGGCTCAAATTTGTATGGTTAATAGACAGAGTCTTCTGAAACATTGACCTTCTGTTTAGAGATGCAGAGGCCACTTTCTGGTGGTGAGTAAATAGTATTCCTGATACAGCTACAGGAAGACCTTTCACAAGGAGAAAAAAATTTTCATATAGCTTGTGGAAATAATGAGAAATGGCAGCAAAATATGGAGTAAGAGTCTATAATAAGCCAAGAGTCATCTCATGGGATGACTTGGTATACACAGGCCACAGTTTTTAAATCTAGTCAACTCTGCATCAAGCTTTCTGCAAATTATATCTACTGGAAACACATCCAGTGTTGACTGGGAGATCATAAGTGGCAGACAACCTGCTACAGCTCTATGTACACCATTCTACTCATTAATCACATTTAAAAGCTTAAATCTAGTTTTAGACTTTATTATCTTGCTTCAGTTTCTAACCACTATTATGCCTTCTCATACTGAATTAAATAAGGAGTTGGGAGGAGAAGACAATATACAGATAGACTCTAAGAGCTGGCAGGAAAAGCAAGCAACTAGGCATACTGTTTACTTCACTCTGCAGCTCTTCCTTCCAGGCTTTCCTCCAAATTATCATCTGCTGCAAAGAACACTACCAACACGCAGCTACCTCCACACAGCCTTCCTGTCTCTGTCCAAAAACCACCTGACAGAACGCGCACGCTCATTTTCCTGCTCTATTTCGCCTCATGTCCAACACACTGCTTCCCAGCTCTTAAAAGAGGAATTGCAAGGCAGAGAAGAGCAGCTAAATTATTTCAGTAAGGTCAATGAAATGATCTAATACAGACCACCATCCAGTCCTGTATGTTGGCTACTGTATGCTTGTTGTCTTTTACTTCCCTGAGAAGTCTTGACTTGAGTCATGTCCCTCATTCAGCCTGAGCACACTTAAGAGCCCAGCTGTGTTTCCACTCCTCTGCTCTGAAAATCTTCAACAGCAAACTCGCTGTTACACACAACCTGATCAATAACGTCAGAGTTACAGTTAGAGAGATATTGAAGCTCTGAGAAAGAAAACAACCACCAATCTGCTAGCTTGTCAAAATAAAGTGTTACAGTGATAGTATAACATAGCCTATGCCCATCTACAAATATGTCTTTTGCTATCTTTGGTGCTTCAGAGATTCATGAATTACTGGGATCTTGCTTGCATTACTGAGTTTGATTTGTTTGCTGCCTGACAGGTTAGGAATGGCAGTTCACTGGTGGGAACCAAGCCCTTCAGATCTGCACTAGGAAGCAAAATGACAAAGTACCAGCTATAGTCATGCAAGGAGGCGACTGAGGAGACTGCCCCAGTGGCAAATTAAAGTAGAAGTCATGAAAGAAGCATGGGGGAGTCTGCTGAGGGTAACAGTTCACTTGTCACTTCTGTACTAAATAACATGACCTTTACAACCCCATATGTGTTCTCCTCAGAAAACAGAAAGAGGCGAAACAGCTGAGGGATTCTGCCAGGCTCTGCAGGCAGATTTCTGCCACTTTGGAGTGCCAGAAGAAATGTGCATCCAGAAGGAATTTGGTAAATGATGTGTAACTTAGATCTATACAATGCTATGCAATATTCCAAGTGCCAGTAAGAGAGAATTCAATGTCAGGTTGTGTATTTGTGCAGTGCTGTCACTCAGCCAAATTAACTACGCTTAACAGTGATGAAGTACTGCACCAAAAAAAGCCATGCTAGTACTCCAGAGCTAACTCAGGTGTCTTGAAACACTGCACTACTCTGTAGCATAGCGATATACCCATACGGCTCATAGGATGCACAAAAAAACCCCAACTAGTTCACAAAATAAAGTATAATACAGAAATACCAAGATACCATGAGACAATTCCTTGGTGTGTTATACCAAGAACCAGAGAAGTAGTTCTGCATGCACTGAACAGCCCTGGACTCTGAAATAGTGCCTCAGTACATTTTCTGAGGGAAAAGAATCATGGTGTATAATCATGCAACTGCAGTAACCAAGTGCACATTGTTTTTAAAATTCATTAAGAAACGTCTGAGGTATTAACAGTCTCCATGGCAGCTTCTGAACAGGTTGCAAATTAACATCCTCAGACTGCTGAGCTCCTGGCCACTTTGGAATCTGCACTGAGTGGTTGAACTGTTAAGAGCTAGAGTTATGGCCTCTCTTTATTTTGCAGTTGTTCTAATACCTGTATCTCTTCCTCTTTGGCACCAGTGGAGTAGGACTGTTACACCTGGTGTCCTACAGACAACCACTGGAACCAGTTTAAGTGCATAAATACAAGCACTGCATCTGTATGCACATATGCACTTAATAAATACATGCATGCCATCAACATCCCCCAGGTGCATTCACAAGGCAGAAGTTGACAGCGCAGATGCAGAGGGGTTGCAGGTATTTATAAGTGAGTGAGATTTCAGGATGAGAGGGGGAGGTAGGAAATGGACACACGGCAAAAGGCACACCTTACAAAAGGTGTTTGAAATAGAAAGCTCAAAAAAAAAACCCAAAAAACCAAACCAAACCAAACAGCCACAAAAAAACCACAAGCTATTAACCTAGGGGGAAAAAACAAAACAAAACAAAACAAAAAGAAAACCACCCAAACCAACAAGTAAAATTAAATGACTGCACAGCTTTGGTATATTCCAAAAGGACTCTGCAGGAGGCAAAGACCCTGAACAGACAGTATGAGTCGAAACAGTTAATATTTGGTAAAGCTGTAAGCAGCTGAAGACAAAAGCCTATAATGGGAACTGTCAGGCATCTTAATAGGCAGCAGTATAAGCACCACCTATAATAAATGAGGGAGGAACAGAAAAAGAGAGTATAAACAAATTAGCCATAGCCTAGAAACCTCAAACAAGTGTCTCACTTAGCTGAAAATAAGATTTTTCTTGCTAACAAGTAAAGGATTTTTGCATGACATATTGAGAAGTATATCTCTCTGCGATGCCGGTCTATCTCAGAGGTAGCGTAAGTATAGAACCATGTAATGTGGCTGTTACTATGGAAACAACTCCTCTTCTAAGGAAAAGCAGAAGGTATAAGTTCAGTAAAATCCCAAATAATTTCTTGTGACACAGGCTGGACACATTGTTAAACTGCACCCTTAACTTACTGCACGCAATTTCTGTCAGTTCTTTCCCAGCTCTACATGTTTCACATAGAAACCAACAACACTAATTTTTCCTCACATGAACTGAAGTCACATATCCTGGGTATGCAGCACAAATTTCTTCACCTCAGCAGCATATGTACAACAGACTAAGATGGGCTTTGAGGATCTCTCTGATAGAATACATACCTTCTGCACACAAAAGTCTGTCTTATCTAAAAAGTGGTGAGGTAGTACCCAGAGTCCCAAGGGCATAACTTTCCAGCTTTCATGCTGAGCACAAGAAGAAAAAAGGTGAAAGTAAAACGGCATGTCAAGTATAAGTCAATTTGTTTGTCTTCTATACTTAAAAAATATTCTAACCAGACAATTCAGTGTCAGAAAATAGAAAGACTTAGAGAATTAATTGCTAAGATTTGCTGTTACAAATTCCTCTCTCTCCCAAACATTAAAGGTAGTTACCTTAATGTAATGACTCTGACTTTGCCCTTTTCTAAGAACTAAGGCTTCAGTGTCCATAGTCTCTCCAGAGAAAGCCCAGTGATGAACTGTGATCAAAAACTGTAACATTTAACCTCTGTCAGCACTATTCCCTGAGCCTGGCCTTCAGGTTACCAAATACACTTCCCTTATCCAGTTTGCCAACCCATTTTATCAACTCTCCCATTCCAAAACCAGTTTTTCTTCACTAAGGTTGATGTCATCGCAGAGCCCAAGTGGAGATCTGCTTCTTATTGCTCTTGTTCAGTCCAAGAATACACACTGGGTATCTTGCCTTCACCCTTGCCACACAATTTTTGGGTTTACAAATCCTAATAATCTTTCTCACTCTAGCACATGCACATACAGCTTTTGCACCACAAAAGATGAAGATCTGGGGTGAGATGACACATTTCTTGACACAGCTGAGCAAAATAAATTTTGGAGAAATAAAAACAAAGGACAGTTTTTATGTAGTCCCAACATAAAAGTAATTAAGAGCTGTTGACAGGGTTCTGAGTGCTCCCTTCCCTAGTAAGTCTGGAAATGTGCAGACAATTACTTTGTATGGATGTGACAAGACAAATCTAAAACTGAACTCTGCCCACAGCCAATAAATCTTACATTAGCCTTTTACCTAGGAAGAATGACACCTCATACAATGCCTCTGCGACCCAGAAAGGAAAAGCATAAAGGAATTATAGGGAATTTCAAATCCATTTCTGCCTGTCTATATGAAAATCGAAGTATGAGCATTACCTCTTCTTTAAGTACTTTTCCTCAATGTAAAGGTTATGTTCAGCCAACTGTGAGACACAAAACCTCCCACATGGCTTTGGGGGCCAGCTGCATTGTCAAGAGTCTGTTACTGTTCAATACCTGGAAAGCTGCTTGCAGTAATGAGCATGTTAGAACAATAACCAAACAACAACAACAACAAAAATTAGTAAATTTGAATAATACATAAGTTGAAAGAAATTTCCATCTGCTAGAAACTTTCTGCACAAACAGAAAAAGGGACTTCAGTAATTCATCAAATGAGCTATTCACCATGAATTATTCACTTTGTTTTACTACTAAGGCTTCCATGTGCTTCAAGTCACAGAAATCTGATTGGGAGATATAAACCTGGGAATCAGGGTTGTGAAGGTCTTGCCTGCTCTTATATTTTCTAAGAGAGGAAATGAAGTTAGAATAATTATATTTTTCTATTTTTATCTTGCCTATTAATCTCTTGGCTGGATTACTGAGGGATGTGGTATCTCTGCTTTGCCCTTTCAATGGCCCGTTTCCCCTAGAAGTCACTGAGGGGGATTTTTCCTTTCAGCTGTACTTTTCCCCTTTGTGAATAGAGTCTCTGACGATCAGAGGAGTCTAGAAGTGAGTTAAAGTGCCTGTGGATCAGAAGACTTGTTTTCAGGACGGTACCCATATTCATGAAAGCAAGCAGTCCAAAGAGAAACAGCTTCAAGACAGCTTTGATGATAGTATAATAAAGAAGGGAGAGAAGGAGGAAAGAGAGAAGCAAGAGCCACCTAAGGAACAGAATGAATTGGCAATTAAGATGCAAGAAGCTTAAATGTAGAATCGTCTGTCCTTGAGTTATCATTTAAAAAAGAAAGGGTGGGAGTTCCAAAATACATCAAGATCAGAGAAAAACTCAGAATGTGTTATTCTGATAAAAGACACTGTGATGTCTTCCCAGGTCTGCAGACAGTCCAAAAAAGTATATTTGAGAAAAAAAAAATAGGTCCTTCCTTCATCCTTAGAGGTATCCTTCCTGCAAGAGGCTGCAGAAGACAGCCTGCTTCCATGAACAGAGCTGCGGGTTAAGTACAACAATCTCTCATGACTGACAACAGCTTAGTTGTAAACAGATTTGACTGTGCTTAGTGAAGCATGATTTCCCTTTGCTGAAGCTCTAGAAAGAAAGCCCAGTGAAACATTCTATGCATGACAAACCATCCTCATGGTTTGTAACAAACAATGGAATCCCCTAATATCTAACTGTATTGTCCCAACTTGAGTCCCACAGTTGTGCACTGCCAAGAAGTCTCCAAAGATGCCCAAAACCTCAATGGAAATGTATTCTGACCTAAGCATTTCATCACAAGTGAAGCATATTGGTAGAGTACTTTGAGCAAGTTAGTGGAAATCTGTCAAATCTGATGTGTTTTCCCTGTTCTGTAATAATGTAGGTTACAGTCTAACTTAAAGCTAGTAAATATAGATGCAGGATTTTTATTACTTGATAGTTGTTAAGGTTAATAGTTGTGGGAAATACCTATATTTAATGTGTCAATGAACTGTGAAATGTCAAGTTGAGTAGCTTTAACACATACTACTTCTACTTCTGAATCTACAAAAAGAACCTCACCAGAAAAATATTCAAACCAAGATGAGTATTGACTTGGGTCCCTGGAAAATGCAGTGGACCCTGACAGTTTAAAATGATAAATGTCTAGCGTGTAGCTGCCAATACTGATGGAAAGACAGACAGATCTATCTGGATTCATGAGATATACCAACTCTGAACTAAGAAGGGATACAAGGCCACCAGTGTCTATGGCTAATTTCTTAGATATTCTAATGCACTAATGAGCAAGCATATAGTAATATAGCAAGGAACACTGAATTCTCTCTTGAGTGCTTGAATTAACTGAGCATGCACCATGAGATCAGACTCAGGTTTACTTGGTCTCAGTTGTTTCACCACCTGCTCTGTTGACAGTGGTTTTAGATTCATGGTTTGCAGTTTGTGCTAGTTTTAGATCATAAAATGGTAGGGGTTGGAAGGTGCTTCTGGAGATCATCTAGTCCAACCCCCTCTCCCAAAGCAGGTTCAGCTAGAGCAGGTTGCATCCAGGCAGGTGTAGAAAGTCTCTAGACAAGGAGACTCTACAGCATCTCTGGGCAGCCTCTTCCAGTGCTGTCACCCTCACAGTAATCAAGTTTTTCCTTCATGCACTTCCTACTGTTATCAAAGCTTCAGCTATTATAGTGCAAGTACCACTGCATCATTTTGTCCAGAGATATGTCCTTAAACTGTAAGCAGAAAGTAGGAAGCAGAGAGTGTGGCAGAGTCAACCAAGATGGACTTACTTATTACCGTGACAGCAGCAGATCATGAACAAAGAGAGAGAAAAGCAGTGATTGAATGTAAATAACTGACACCATGGTTTCTATGGTTTCTCTCTTGCTAAGTCCTCTAACTCCCGAAACATGTTTTGCAGTGCTTTTCCCCTAGCTGTGGAGTAACTCTCCTCCAACAGGGAGAATGCCCTGTGCATTTCAGGAGACACACACACGCTTGCACAGATAATGTGTACATACGTACGTACGTGTGCACACAAGTCTTGATTAGACCACAGCAATATAAATGCCTTAGCAAGTTATGTATCTTAACTTACAATTACTAAAATTATTTACTTCCATTCTTGTTACATTAGAGAATGGTAAATGATGCCAACCCTGCTTACTACACAGAAGAACTGCTACAAGAACCTATCAAAATATAAAAATATTTTAAAATATCTCTTGATAGCACCAAATAACTTTTAAAGGTTTAATCTAAGTACATATGTTAGTTTAAATTATTTTTTTACATTTAGAAATAGTAACCAAGGTTAAAAATGAATGGGCTGTGTCAGACCACCAAACCTCTGATTTGCAGTAAATTTTCTGTGTTCTGAGAGGCACGCTCATGTATTGTGTCTTGGGTGCTTCCAGAATTTTAGCATACTTCATTCATTCTCTTTCTGCCCTGCCTCAGTATCTCCCAGAGAAAAGTGAATGGAAGAAAATACGGATAATATTTTCCAGTATCTGCTACCCAGATTGAAAAAGAAAGTGTTTACAAACATGCCTAGACAGCAGACACCACTGTACTTAATTTTTATCAGAAAATAGCATTACTGAGGACTAGAAATAATATTTGTGTGTCTGGCTTAAAAAGAAAACTCTGACATCACTTGACTTACCAGAGAAGACTCTCCACAAGACTAACAGGATACCTAGTACTGGCTCAGGCAGCCCGATGCCATCCAGAGAGAAGGTCATGAACTGCTGCTCTAATGGGATTAGTTATAAACCCTGTGATACTTGGTGCCAGACCTGGCACTTGGTGCCAAAGCCTGGCGTGTTGTCAGCATTTGTTTCAATGGGGGTATCCCAAGTCAGAGGACATCTTGCTGCTCTTAACAGTCACTAGTGAAATTATTCTGGAATATAGCTCTCACTTCAAAGCATCCTTATACTCACAGTATTTTTCCTGAAAGTTTTACATGACTCATAAAAGTTACAATAGAAACATACTCACTGAGAAAAACCTGCAATACTATTAGCATGCAGCAACAGGCTGACAGAGTTGGTCGCTAGGGTGGTGGTATGTGAAGGAGAACAGTTCTGCTTTATATCATAAAAGACACGTAGTAACATCTTTTTCACTTTTCCTGGCAGACACTGTAAATAAACCTCATGCTCCTTCAAGTGCCACAGCCCATCAGCTGGGAAATGCTATTCTGCTTTTCGAAAGACCTGCTGACCACCAGATGGTAGGAATGCACAGTTTCTCCTGTACCCACCCTGTGGTGCTCAGGTCTGCTGCTCAGTCCTGCCCTGAAAGAGACAGTGCCCGTGGCAAAGGATGCCATCACTCCTGGGACAATCGGAATTTGAGCCATCAATCAATAATATCAGTAAAGTGGCAGGTTATCCCTATGACACAAGTACAAGGTCACTGTTACTAAGGACTTTTTCATAAGGATTATAGATTTTTATTTCAGTACAGAAAAATATAAATGTATTTATCCACAGAATTTGAAAACAAACAAGTGCTACAGGGAGCTGAGCTAGAAAGCTGCCATTCACTCCAGCATCCTGCCACAGAGCCGTGTCTGGTGTGAGGGGTTTAGGGAGGTTTAGCAGTCTGTGTGCTTATGGTCCAGCTGCTGCTCAGAGCAGCATCAACAACACGCCAGGTTTCTAACTATTCTGTAGCAGTGCTGGAGTGTTTATTGTTCAAGTAGATTGTTTTCCTACTACTAAATGCTGATTTGTAAGCTCTGTCTTCACAAAAATGAAAGGTTAACCACTGGCTGACTCTCACAGCACAGCCTTTCCTTCCCTGCTCCAGTCTGGGGGAGGCCCATTATTGATGGCTGTAACTACTTACTGAATAAGAGAAGGTTCTACATCTAGATTTGAATATGTAAATAATCTGGTTTGCAAGAAAAACACACATCTCCCCATCATGTATTTAATTTCCACTTGCTATGCTCTCCCCCATGCTGCTTTGCATCTTTAAGTCTTCAGTTATTATCAGTGAATCAGTCACACAGTGTCCACCCTGACTGTCACATGGATCTGCATCAGTGTCACACAAATCCTCTCATGCCTTGAGTTCAACTAGACTGTGTATATGGTTATGACAGGTATATTATTGCTTTCCCTTAATTACAGACCTTGCTCCTGAACACTCTTTGTGATCCAGTCCCTAGATTACACTCTCTGCAACACGATCTCTTGACATTAAGGTGAAGAACTCACATCGACTTCTTTTTTCCTGAACATTGAAAGCTTAAAAAAATAAGAGCATAATAAATGTCAATGGCCACAGATGGCTAACAGGCTCTGATTTAAAGAACAACAAAATAATTCAAGCTCTACATTACCCTGTGTGCAAGATTTTGTGAGATATAAGTGTTCTGATGAGTATGGCTCCATTTTTATGCCACTCAATCACCATCTGAATCTTTCTGTTGATTTTGCTGCATTTTATATCACACTCTACCCTAATCACATACTTAGCAGAGCAGTAGCCACCTCATCTCAGATACCTTGCATTTTATGCAAAATGCACTTGCTTCATCAAAAATATATATCTGGAGGGATCAAAACAATTTCCTTCTGACGTCCCATAGGTTTACACTGCTCGAAGCCTAGCTAGCCCCATCATCTCACTGTTGGCCCTAGCATGACTCATACAGGTTATATCCAGTAATCAGCCAAACTCTTACACAACAGCCAAGCTCTTCAGATTCCTCTGGGTTCGCCTCGGTGCACAACATAAGCATCCAATTCATTTGGTACTCCCTTTCATCACATGTTTACAGCAGAGGCCATTAGCATCTCTTCATTGTGACACAATACATTTTAGGAAAAAACCCTTTCCTACAACAAAGAGATTGAAAGGTTAGGTCAGGAAAAGAGGCACTTCCACAGTGTTTCATCTCCATGACTCACTTGGCAACATGGCAATCATCTTCCAATCTGAGAAGCTGATGCATTAACAAAACAGTCAACACTGCTTCTGATCTTCATCAGCAGACTTTCACCCCCAGCCTCCAAAGCATTGGAAGCAGGTGGTTAGTACCAACTGCTGGTTGTTATGGAGAGATACAGCTCGTTACAGCATCCATTCCTGCACCAAGACATGTAATTCAGAACAGTATTGGAAAGAATGGAATCATAAGTGACACACATCCCCTCTTCTTGATGGAGCAACACAGGGACTGTGGAGATCAGAGACATTTCAATTTCCTCATCCATCTGCCTTGGTATCACTTATCTTAGATTGTATGCACAGATGAAAACAAACCAGATGGATCTGATCTCATAAGTCCTGGAGTCTGCAGAGAGCCCCAAGAGTTAGTTCTGCCTGTTGGGGCACAGGCAGGAGGGTACGGTGTTATACACACCACCATGAAATTAACAGGGATCTACGTGCATACCATTAGTTTGTGACCTGTCCAAGTCTCCTATGAACAGAGAGAACTTCACTAGAGAGTATTTTAAAGCACTGAGGGTAAAACTGGGAGTGAGGGGAGGGACGGGGAAGGATGGAGAAGGGGAGGTGGGAAAGATCAATACCCATGACAGGAGAAGCGAGAGAAAGGGAGAGAGACACGCAATGGACATAAAGACCCAATGTAGTGCAGAAGTGCCCTGTAGGACAGACAGGGCATTAAACCTCTTGGAATTACAGGGAGAGGCACTGGATAAGAGCAAGCTGCAAGTCAGTAAAAGTAAAGCCTAAGAGGACGTACGGCTTAGATGCTAAAATCATGTTAAACAGTATCTTACATTTCCCCTTTGTCCCAGAGCAAATCAGGTGGGACAATACAGCAGGGAAGCTGCAGGCTGAAGCACGGGGACTGCTTAGCAAAACACACTATAGCAAAGGGCAGGGAGAGAGGGACCATCACATTCAATTGAAAGGATAAGAAGAATTTAGAAAGACAATGTAATTACTTAAACTGGAGTCTTGCCAAGATACTAGAGATATCAACCTTGCTGTAAAGACCTTTAAGAGGTAAAATATCAGGTACAAAAGAGGACTGGGAAGATTATATATTGAAGTTCTGCGAGCACAAAAAGAAAATGCACTACAGAGGAAGAAAGCAAAGCTACACAAGAGGTTAAACTAAATAACAAGAAATTTTCAAGTGAATTAAGAACATGAGGTCAGTGAAGGAGACAGTATGACAGTCCTCTAAGAAGCAGGAACTATAATTTATTCACAAGAGGGGGAGAAAGGCAGTAATTCAAAGTGTGCTGGAGCCAAGAATCCAAGTGTAAAGTTCAAAAATGACACATTCTGTCAGAGAAGTTTGAAAGAAACATACTACACCAGGTCAAAACATTAAAATGTAGGAAATGACTTGGAAAAAAATCCACTAGATCATAACTGTTTTTAACCAAAACCTTAGTTATAACAGGCAGGTGTGAAGCAAGTCATGATGGGAATGAGGCTGTAAATAAAGCTCTACGTTCCTAACAGAGAAAAAGCACAAATTAAGCATTGCAATGGAGGACAGAGGTCAACAAGAAGCATTTTTCACTATTATGAAGGAGACTAACAGAAAGTAAAAGGGCCAAATCTCCAGTCTTAAGAATATGAGGTAAAAAATTTTAAAAAATCAATCTTTCCACCCAACTACTGTTATTTGATATTAATAGTGAAGAGATACAGGCAACAGCGTAACATTTAAAATCATAACAACAGTGAAAGTCAAGAAAGGGAAGCAGGCTGAAAATCCAGTCCTAGTGTCTTTCTGGTACACACAAACATGACACAGTTCTGTCCCTCCAGTAGTGTGATACTGTGTTGACATGACCGGATATTTTGCAGAACGATATCTAAGAGGGACCAAAAATCCCAGTATCAAGTTATGAATTGAGGTCCTGGCTTGACCACGTTGCGTTAGAGTGAAAAAAAACCCAAGGGGGGAGGCAAAGGAGATTTCAGGCAATCAGGCAAAACAAAGAAGTCCACTGCTGGGAGAGGGAGGCACAGAGGAGGAACCAACCATGATCATATTGATGTAGGGAACTGTCCCACCTGCAAAAAAAATCCGTTTCTTAAAAGTACAGGAGAGATGAGAAATAAGTCATATATAGAAAAGATGCATTTGTGCTTATGAATAGGAAATCATTCCAAAAGGGGGTCTCTTGAATAATCTAAGTGGCATAATGATTCTGTCAGTGCTTCCTACTAAAGAACCCTTTTGCTTATCTTCAGGACAACTCAAGTGTCTTTCAAGCAACAGAAATCAAAACAGTAATCATAAATAAATATATTTTACAATCTCCATCTTCCACATAGCTGTACATTCACAGCTCAGAAAAATATTGTTATTTAAGACCTTACAACACACACGCACAGGGACCCACTGCTAAAGGAACCTATCATCTTCCTTATTTAGAAGCCAACTGATTCTGCATAGGGTGAAATAAATAGGGACTTAAAAATACAGATGGTGAATCATTCAATTAGTTTTAGCTGCTGCAACGCAAAGCTAAGAAATTCTGATCAATACAGCAAACACTCAGCTTTCTAAACATCTCATACAACGCGGAGCATTTTTCTCCTTGTCACACAGAATTATCTTAATTATTGTTTCAAGGAACAGCTTTACATAGAATCATCTAGCAGCCCAAAATTCTGCTCAGAAACTCATCACTGGAATAATTTATGGCTTTTTTCTTCCTAACATCTTGGGCTTGTTTGATATGCTTGCCATTTCTCGCTGACAGGGAGGTCGATTAAATCACATTTATATTGTAAACGTATGCATTGCTTTTTACCCTAGGCGGTGGATGAAGAGATACAGAGCCCCATGGGAAAAGCAAAGCCAATCCACTTTCATATTGCAAATTTCTGCCGTTCGGAAGAAATGAATGGTTGCCAGGGAGAGCTGGGAATTACTCGAGGATGCAAAATGTTATTTTAGAATCCTTTTGAGAGAGGTTTTTCTCTCCCCACCTCACCATTTTCACATCTTCTGCTAATGCAGCTCACATCAGTTTCTATGAAAACACTGAAGGAATGCACTTCACCAGCATTCTTCAGAGGATCTGTATAAATCAGGCCTTTACCCTGCCTGCATAAAGCAGGCCATTTCTTTATTTTCAAAGGGAGAGGGGAGAAGGGATTTGTGACATTTTTCCAAAGCATTATGTCTCCCAAAGATCATTTCAGATGAGGAAGGTCACCACACGTTTCTGAACTGAAAGAAACTGCTAAAAATGGGGAGGGGAAAGGTCATTGCTCAGGGCCATGGAAAAATGAGGCTGTGGTATCATTAACCTAACAGAACTAATTAGGAAACATTCAGCTTTTATAAGTTATGCAAACCACTCAATTTACACTTTTTCAGATTTCTAGCATAACAGAGATAATTGGGAAACATTTCCAGCAACAGTGTAACCTAATAAAGCAACCCTTTCATATCAGGGTATCTTCCCAATGACACTTTCCTAGCTACAACTCTGAGAAACAAGTATTATTACCTGAAAATGCTTTGTGGTAACTCTTTCATCTCTGACCTAAGACCAGCAAGATCATGTTGGTATTTCCTCCTCACTTAACACAATAGCCAAGAGTCAGGCAGTCAACCAACTCAGTAAATAGCCGACTCGGTACAACTCCGAGGGCTGCACACTAGTTTAATTAGGGCAGAAGATTAGTTTGTCTGATTTCACCTTAAGAATATATTCCTTATCATTCAGGGATTATCTAAACTGAGGGTGAAATCCTGCAGGGAAGTCCATTTCCACTTAGTACCCCTCAAAAACTGGAGAGCTTGGACATGTTAATGTTAATTTTATCAGCATTAAGTGTCCTGAAATATCAGCTTGGTTCTCTGCTTCACTTTTGGAGGTCTTTTATTGACAAAGTATTGAAAAATAGGAAGATTAAAAAAAACCAACCCAAAACACACACACACACACACACACACACAAAGAAACCACCCAAACCTAAACCAACACCACACACCACACCAAAACCTAAGCCACCAAACCTCTAATTTGGGAACACCCAGCAAAAGCTGACATCTTTCCAACACACAAAATAGCCCAGTTATTTAGCTCTACACACTGTGCATCTGGTTTTGAAACACAGTTTGTAATGCAAACCAGATCCTTTTCCTCCTCCCCTCAAAGAAAAGGACAGAGAGGAAGATATAAAACAAGGTGTAAAAAACGCAGGCTGAAAAAGGAAAGCTGGGGGGGGAATGGTGGTGGTGGTGAGAATGGGGGAACACAGGACAGATAGATGGCAATGATTAGATGGGAGGAAAGGGGGAGGTAAGGATAAAAGTCTCATGAAAGTCAAAAGGTATATAAATTCAACTACCTCTAGTATTTCAGCGGGCCAAGGAGATAGGGCACTCCTGCTTTCACATCTTCTATTTGTAATGCTTTAAAGAGCGAGTTACAGTGAGATTCAAAGCCTGCTGAAGTCGGTGGAAAGATTCTCTCCACTGATCTTTAGATGTTCTCTAGGAAATACATCCTGATTTGGCTGCAAGGTGCAGTGCAAAGGACTTTACATATAATCACGGAGATTCAGCTTGTGAGCTGGGGGAGATAAGACCAAGAATGAATTCTGGTATGCTACAGCTTTTGGGAAAAAGCACCAAGCATAACTGAGCAGAAAGTTTTCTCTTATAGCATCCATCATTTTTCCTCCCATGAACTACCCAGTCAAAACTACACACCATATGTCTGAGAATAACAAAAGTTTACCTATTTAAGTTCCTGGTGTTTTTCCTCTTCACCAAAACCAACTTGTTTGCCAAAATATTTGCAAAGCTCCTATGTGTTTCTACTAGAATTTTGAAAATATTTGGACATAACTCCAACACTTATGCAAATCTATCAAAAAGTTCCTCTCTAAACCTTCCACATGATTAGTGTAATGCTGCTGCCATGAACCAGAATGTGCTGTTCACACATGAATTTTATTCTTTTACATGTTTTAGTGCTACTGTTACAAGAAGAAAGCAAGAAAATACACTCAGTCATTAAAAACCATTAGAGACACAACAAACAAAATCTTGAATAGCTTAATTCCGTGTAGTCAGATATTTTTAGTGAGAGCACAGATAGCAGGGAAAAAAACCCACCACACAACAGAGGAGATCATGAGACATGGATTATATTTCTGGTCCTGCCAGAATTGCACAGGTTGACAGATACTGGATATCAGGATTTGTAGTAATGGACCTTTGATAAAAGTCACCCAAACTTAGTGCAACGATGGGTTAAAAGACAGTCGAGGTACTGAAACAAAACAGAGAACATCGACCCAAAAGAAGCCATGAGAAATATTTCCTTACTGCCATTACCCATCAACACCAACAGACAGACAACTTCCATGGTTGGTCCTGAGTATTAGTGGATGACAGAAAGAAATGTCTCTCCATTACACAACAAAAACTGGTTCCAGCAGAGCTGCTGGAGTTGTTGAGTGAACTTACAGCAGCTATCTTTAAGGCTTAATACTGAAACTTATCCATCTTTCAGAGGTACTTTTCCATAAATTTCAAAAAGGGAGAAAAACAAAGTCATGTTGCAGCTTTACAGATTTTAACACCTTGAAAGCTCAGCTCCAACAGTCTTATTTGTAGCTGCATCTGCTAAGCAGAAACCTACCTTCAGCTGCTCTAGCCACCTCAGACTTCCTGAGGTCACTGCTGTGGCTATGGCAGAAATGCTTTGTGATATAATCTCATCTCTCACTACAAATACCTTTCCCAAATCTTCCAACAGCAGTGGTCTTGAAGTAATCCTCACTAAATTCTGCATGAGTTCTGTGGCCACGACCTGAGTCTCCTGAACCTAAGCCTACTACCCTAATCATGGACAGCCTAAGTGGGTTTTTTTTGTGTGGTTTTGTTTGTTTGTTTTTGGGTTTTGTTTGGGGTTTTTTAATCATGCAAATTCACCAAGCTTT
The DNA here is from genome assembly GCA_013399075.1 of Chloroceryle aenea. Classification (NCBI taxonomy): domain Eukaryota; kingdom Metazoa; phylum Chordata; class Aves; order Coraciiformes; family Cerylidae; genus Chloroceryle; species Chloroceryle aenea. Next base: position 17,860 of record VWZY01007464.1, on the reverse strand, counting down.
TTTCAATCTTAAAAAGTTTAAGACTCAAAAAAGTCTTTGAGTTATCTGACCATTTAGGAGTCCATCCAACAATCCTTTTTTTTCTAGGAAAATTCCCAATACAAGTACAACTACATGAATGGGGAACATTTGCTCACTTAAGGAAAAGCTGCTGCCTTGCCTAGTCCCTCATTAGCACAAATTCACCTGTCCTTTATTTTCAGCTTCTGGGTGAAAGGAAGAGATGTAAGTTGTGTTCATTACAGTCCTCATTATGACTCTTGCTACAAGAACAAGATACCCTAATTGTAAGACAGATGAGAAACACAGCAACATCCTGTAGCTTCGTGACCTTTCCAACATCTTACATTTTGATTTGCTGACCATTCCATCTGCTTGTTGCACACTGCAGGGAAGAACAGAATAGTCGTGCATGACGGTAACTGGGAGGAAAGTTAACCCATTACTATAAACCCATGTAAAACCCATTAAAAATTTTAGTTGGGCCCTGTCTTGAGTCCTGCTAAACTGCCAGGGCTTAGTTTCTTTTAGATTAATAGTGGAAACAGGTATTTTTATGAAGATAGCAATATCTCTGAGATCTCATTCACAGATCAAGCTGCTTTTATGAGAAAGCAGTGATGGATTACTATTCTGGGCAACACTTGGCAACAAGTGACAAATCACACTTAATTCCTCTGATATTCATTATCATAACACTAATTCATCAGGCATTAAGGAAGGAATAATATGCAAGCCTGTATTCCTCCTTTTGCAATCTAGTACAAATCTTTAATAGCTTTTGACTTTTTTTCTTTATCAGAGATTCCCAGATACTTTCATGTACAGTGTCAGGAATATCTCAAGCACTTTTATAGCTTGAACACTACGGCATAATGTCAGCAGACGAGACCTGGCCTTTCTATACTTTCCTGCAGTATTGGCACTCAGTAACATAACTTCTCATTGGCTCTAGAAAGAGCCAAAACTCCTTGGTGAGCATAACTGCTTGCAAAACGAGAGGAAAGAAAAGCCAGATTTAACCATGCCATGGAAGCAATCTGAGAAGGGTAAACCTCCCCGGACAGACAAGGCCAAGGGCCAAGCACAAGGAGATAGGTAAGGGCATAGTAGGAACAGTCACAAGGATAGAACAGAATAATGATAAAAAAATACAGTAGAGAAGTTTGGATTCAGATATTTGAGAATCTAAAGAGTAACTAATGGAGCTGAATCTTATGAAAAATGAAAGGCAGTCAATGGAGGGCTCAAAGAATGAACAGGAGATGGTTACAGCAGCACAGAAATCACTTGGAGGAACAGAATGGGAAGCAACTGAATCCAAGATGTTGAATTCCAGATATTGGTGGCCCAAAAGGAAAACAAACCAGTACTACTAAATTTAGACTGGAAGGTGAAGAGGCAGATGTAAAAGCAGAGACTATAAAAGTTCAAACACTACCTTTGCAAGGATACGTGTAAGAGCACACATATCCACAAGGGTAAACTATGGGGATGTGGCTGTCCAACCAAGTCAGCATGTAAAAATAAAATAAATAAATCCACACAAAAACTATGAAAAAAAACCCCACAATGGTCAAGAGCCTGTTACTCTGGTTTCTAAAAGTCTGAGAAAGCTAAATCTTTCTAATTGTTCTTTACCTCACCACTATTCAGTGTAATTCCACTCGTAAGGAATTAATAATTCATAAGCAATGAAGTTAAAATTAATTCTCCCATGTCTAATTTCCTTCTTTAAAAAAATACATAATACACAGTGGAAATGAAAATGGCTCAAGCTGTTTTACACTGGTTAAAAGTATTCATGTTTTCTATAGTGCACTCTCTCTCTTTGCATGAGAACTGTTAAGTCTTATTAATATTATTATTTAATAAGATTAGTAAAAATTAAACTCCACCATTAAAAAAACCCCAGAAACATGTTTCTTTTTGTTTACAGGTAATTAGGCAACTTTAACATAGAATACAAAGAAATAAATTAATTAATGGGAGGTGGAAACTAGAGAGAAACTGAATGGTACTGCCTGAGGAACTACTAAAAGGCACATTGTGCTTCTTTGTACTTTTCAGTTAAATAATGGTATGTGAAGTACAGAGAATTTTAAGCATTCAGAATTTTGCAAGGCATTAACTAGCTTTCCTGTAAAATAAACCATTTCAATCTCATTTTGCAAATGAGGAAATGGAGGGATTGTAAGGTTTTTCCCAGAGACATTCCAGGTATGTTTATCAAACTCAATATTGCAAGTCTGTGATGTATCCAAGGCTGGAATGCAGAAACTCCTGGTACTGAAGCAAGATGCAGTCGTAGCATCTGCCACTGTCTAAGGAACTAGATCTCCCGTGGCACGTTCTGTTTCTCTAAAAAGCCTTGGATAAGTGACTGGTGTTGGAATATGTGATTTACTGGTGCTTATCATGCAGCAAATTAAGTGTATAAATAACTGCTGAGGGACCGATTCGGGTTTCACCTAAATCATTGAATTAGGATTTGACACAAGACTTTGTTCCTAACCACAGCTTAGAAAAGGAGGATTCAAATTAAATAAAGCAGCTTCTGCAATCCATGCCAAGGAATAAACACACAGAGAGCGACAGGACAAATTAAGAGAACCAACTGTAAGCAAAACAAACACAGGAAGAACTTCTGCAAATACACGAAGCACACAAACAAATCACTGAGCTGAAAAAATTGATTGGACAAGAAACCACTTTTACACCAGTATGAGATAAAGGACTAAAATTATTCATTAGTTACAGCCCAACCATTTACATACCCAGGAGCAGGCAGGATCAATTCAAATTGCACTAAGACTAGATTCCTTCTACTCTTTAAAGTTCAATTCAGAGAAGCACCTAACTCTGTGTTTAACCCTAAGTGCACAATCATGCCCATTTTTACTCCTGAAAAATTCACCCGTACACTGAAAGGTGACACAGGCTTGAATACTTTGGTATTGAGAGCGACCACCCCAGCCCTGCTGGCTCTGTTGTGGCTTGTTGCAACACTGCAGATGGAAGGGGAAGGGCCTGCCCTGCACTAGGGTGGTTGTGCAATCAGGTCCAGACCCTTTTCACCTCTCACCTTTTCTTGAATCTTGCAAAAACGCGCCTGACCAATCCTTTCCTTAACGTGCTTTGGAGGACAACGTGCAAATGAAGATTCTCAGCTGCCCACCACTGAAGTCCTTGAAGGGAAATCTCTTTCATTTGCTACGTGCTACCTTGGGCTCCGAGGTAGACCCCATGTGCTGCACCTATGAAGAAGGTGGGGCACATTGACCACGCGCCGAATAATTGCCCTGGCTCTGGTGGGTCAGATCAGCAGCTCCCGAGCCGTTCGAGGTAACTCCTGAAGCTTGACTTACCATACTGGCAGGGATCTCTCTCAGTAACCAAACACAAGCAGACATTTATTAAGTTGATCTGTCAACTCAATATCTGCAGTCAACCAACATTAAAAGGTGGTACTAACATGTTAGAACACCACTAAATACCAGTATTTCCCACTGAAAAAAAGGTCCTAAAAACACAGTGTGAGAGGGTCCTAAGTGATGTGAAAGTGCTAAGTCAAAGAGTGTTCCATAACCTGCACATTAATAACTCCACACCCCTATGGAACATGAGATTTGGTCAAATTGAAGATAAAATTAATGACAGTAACTCATTAGGTTGTCAGGGGAAGTCTGTGATAGTAACAGATTAGAATACAAAGCCACATGAGTGCCTGAATGATAGGAAAGACATCAGGATGCAGAGTATAAGGCATAGAACTTGAGAGTAAAACAGTGATATGTTTTTGAATATTACCAGCTTAACTACAACTAGACGAAGGAAAAAATATCTTAAAAAATAAAGTGGACATGCCTCATATCTTCATATTGCTTGTCATACACTGCTTTTCACCTAACATTTTGCTATTTACCATTATTAGCATGCCATTTGTGCTGGATCATCCTCACTTAGGACAGTAAATGTCAGTTTTTGCCTGAAAGACCTTTACATTCTTGCTGTGAAATACCAGCCAATTGGTGACACGAATTTAAAGAAACACAGATATAGTCACATGGTCTTGAAAATTCATTTTTAGTATTTCTTCCTCTATTACTTCACTTAACACTATTAATTACAGCATTTTTTTCCTTAACTTTTCTACTAAAGAATTATAAATGCAATTTTCAAAATTAGCCAAATAGTACAAAATTACAAGTCCACTTTCAGCTATCAAACCCAGGCACTGCAGATTAGCAGCATTTTTTCAAAAGGATTTTGCTCTTCTAGTAGCATGAACTTCGCAGTTCCTGCGAGAAAAAGTCACATCAGAAGCATCTACAATGCTGGATATAATTTTTAAGATAGTGCTTGCCAGCTTCCTAATCTAGAAGCGAGTTTTTTTAAATTCTGATAAGATATTTTAGCTTAGGCAAGACCATCTCCTCAGCTAAGGCAACCAAGGGAGTGTTTTCTTAACACCTTCAGTGCTGATAGACCGCTCGCCTATCTCCTGTCACTCTGCTTCCCAAGAGAGACTACATTCAAATGAACCCATGTCTGAGGATTTGTACCATGGCTCTATTTCCTAGGTGTACCTGGTGGAAGTCTATCAGCATTAGAGAAGTTAATTAGTCAACTGAGAGCTGGAATCTCACCAGGCTAATTTTTGCTGTCAGGGATAATGATAGATTTTTCAAGCCTTAAACCAACAATTGGTGCAAAAGATCAACTCACTAATGATTGTCAATTAGTCGTGTGACTGTTGACTTCATTTTTCTGCCTTTGAAAAACATGTCATTCTCATTCAACAACAGCCCACACCACCTGTATTTTGCAGCTGTGAAAATACAGATATTCCAAATAAATCCCCAGAGACACGAGAGCTAAATGTTTTTTTGGTAAACAGTAAATGCCTTATCACTGTAATGTTATTAACTGTGTTCATTTGTCTAGAGAAACACAGTGCAGCGTTCATAACTGCAGAATGATCTAAGCATTTCCGACAGTAAGCTAAATCATTCATTGCAATAGCTTATAGCTATCTTCACACAGGAATTAAAAACAAGACTTGAGTGTGGAAGCTGAAGGGTACCTCAAAACACACACACGAGTCATCCCCAATAAACACGATGAACTTCATCGTTGGTATGTTCACATACATACATTCATAACTGCAGCACTAGCACAGGTGATGGAGAGGCTCTAGAAAGGAAGGCAGTGCTTTTCAGAAGGCAAGAAAATCACCTAAAAGAAATTTACCTTCATCTCAACTCAATACAGCCTTCACTTTAGCAAATGTTTTCTTTCACAGAGGAAAGCACAGTTCAGTGGAAGAGCTCAAACACATCACCTGACTACATCATCCCAGCAGCCACAACCCAAAAAGAGATGGGAACTTCTGAAAGTCTTCTTAATAAATAAATGTACGGTCATCTGAAGTCAATATAAACTTGCATTCCCACACAAATTCTCACAATGGTACAAAGTTTCCCTTGCATTAATCTGAGGTCAGTAGCTGTGCCTCCATTCTAGCCTTGCCACTCCCATCCCACTAGCAAAGGCACCAGTTAGTGCTAGGAACAGCAATACCCTTAGCCAAGTCTCTCCTACTAGAAATCTTATGAGAATCAAACAGGCTTTTTCTTTCCTTCCTGTTTAGAAGTGTAGGTTATTAACAGCAGAGACACAAAAATACTTCAACATATGCCAAAAATGCTGAGCACCGAGACCTATTCTTGTTATGTGCCCAAGCACACACGACAGATCCAGGTTCATGCAGCAAATAGCACAAATGCTTCTTGATTCTGAATCCTTTCAGACAGTTTTATCATCCTATCAGGGCCCGCAATGAAAACCTCAGCTCAGTAGCTTTGCACCCTTTAAGAAATTTGGTAGCCTTGCATGAGAAGGGCAGATGTTTCACAGAAGGAACGTGTTCTCTTCCGTCTCCCTCCAGCTGTGACTGATGGATACAGAAGGTCAGGCTGTGTCCTAAATGCCTCCTCCACTTGGCTTCCATGGCCACAACCACTCTGCCTTAGCCCTTGATTACTTGGGAAAGTAAGAGAAAACCCAGCATAGGTCCCTGAAGACAGAGCATGAGGCTGATAGATCCATTTCCCAGATCCTACATCTGGGAATAACAACTTCATGAAGGACTGCAACAGGGCCAGCCAATCAAATCCCCAGCAAACACACACACACTTAATTACAGCATAAAGCTCTGAAGATTATTACTTTGCAACAAAGCTATTAGAAAACTTTAGAAAAAACTACTAACCAGGCTCTACAGAGTTCCTGAAAAGTGAGAAACAATAAATGCACAGCTCCATTGTGCCTTCCCAAACTATCAAAATGACTCCTCTGCACAACCTCTTTGCCATTTTGAAAGACAATAATTTAAAACATTCCGTTAAAGTAAGTTTGTTGTGATGTCATTCTGAGACACTTCAAGTCCTTAGCTAAGCAATACTGTACCATAAAAAGCTTTGCTTGAGCTACTGCACCAGCCCACGTCTGTGCTTATTTTCCTGAAAGGTTTTTCTAATCGCTACTACTTCAGGCTGTCTGTCCTCCACCTCCTATTGCTCTTCCTCAACACTTCCCTCTTCCACTCTCTCTATGTATTTATCTGTTTTTTTCATCTGGTGGTCTTCAATTCTTCCCTGTATTTCCACTTCTTGCTCCAGAGCATGCAAGTGCTGAAGATTTTGTGATTTTGAGTTAAGGACTGTTACACCACCATCCTGAGCAAAAGCTAACACTTAGAATTACAATGAGGACAAAAGGCAATCATCTCAAGAGAGATGATCTGGCATAAGAAAACTCACTCTGAAAGGCTCCAGTCTGTGGACACTATATTTTCATGTAAAACAGCATCTAGGAAAAAGAGGAGGTAATCTTAAAAGCAAGTGTTATGCTTTTATTTACATTTATGAAAAGCAACAGGGATCTATTCAGTACAGCAATTTCGAGGTGCAAAATTCTTAAGGATGTATATCTGTTTTATTGTAAGTCTTGGAGCCTTGGTATTTGATCAGCAGTTTCTGAGCCTCACCAAATCACAAGTTTCCCCATCAGAAAGGGCTAGACTTATTTACTTAGTAACAGCAGCTGAATGGATCATGCAGTTTCCTGATTCTGGCAGCTGGCACCTGGAGAAAACCACCAAAACTCAGGGCAGCTCTCATAAAAATCCTAAGAACTGATATTGCCCCCTCTCACAAAAAGCCTGTAGGGGCCAACCCTTCAAATATGTTGAAAAGACACTACTCAGTCCCAACAGGAGTTGTCAGTATTTAACTACTCAAAAAAAAACAGAAGAAAGGCTAAAACCCCACCCAGCTTGGTATATCATGGTCCAGCAATCAATACTTCTGGATGAAATGCCACAAAAAGCTGATGTTAAATGTATTTTTCTATTATCATTTTCCTAGTTTCCTATCTGGAAAAAAAACTTTCAATGATTTTAACAATTAGGAGTAGTAATACAGAGTCTGGACTGTAGCTCTTCCTTACTCAGTTCCTGACTAGAGAGCAATAACTGACAGTGGGAGTCTTCTATGCAGTACTCTTAATTCTGTTTGCCAGAGTTCCCACGTCGATTTGTTTCCCCAACTTTTTCTTATTATTTAGAAGGCACGCTGCTGGGAGCAGAGATTGTATTCTGGTTTATGTCCATGTGGAAAAATATAATTCTATCCTAAGCAGGGACCCAAATTAAGTAACTTCTGTCTTATTTTTATGTCCAAAAGCAGGCAGATACAGTAACCCAACTAATAAATGTAGCAGTGTCAGTGGCATCCTTCAATTTGTAATTCCCAGAAAACACTGGATGTTCCAGTAACAGGGCATGCTATAATGGGGTATTTTGTTTGGGTTTTCTTTTAATTCACATTAAACCTGGAGCTAAGCTAGACAGCAGATCATATGAGCAGAGGGGAAAAACTTGCCATCACTGGAATTCTGTCTCAGTAGGGGCTGAGAGCCTGGATAGTCTTTGGCTATTGCTATGCCGAGCGCTAGGATGGCTGTTAAATATTTTATCACCTAAGACTAAAACCAAGAAATGCGCTGAAAACAAGGGTTGAATGATCTCTGTTTTGAGTCTCACATTGTGTAGATACACAAGTAGATTTTCCTTCCCTCCTCCTCCTCCCCCCCCCTCCCTTTATTTATGTTTCTCTCAAATATCTCCCCAAAGCAGCTACTCAGAGGGTTTTCTTTTCTGCAGCAGCAGCTGTGGTACAGTGCACTTTATAAGGGCTGACAGTTAACCGAAATAAACATAAGGACACAGCACCATTAGGGATGTCAGTCTGCAAATAGAATTTCGTTGTAATTCTCTGCGTGAGGTCTGGGAGCAGCCGATGGCTGAATTAAGAACAGTGCTTTTGCAGATTTTATGAGGCTGATGCATGTGACTCTCCTCCCTCCCTCTGTCACACTAGAGGCTCGGATGATAGAAAATCATGTGCTAATCTGTGCACGCACCGCTAAATGTATCTCTCTTCTCAGGTCCTTGNNNNTCTCAGGTCCTTGTTTTTCCCTTCTCCCGTCAGCTCTTTTCAGTGACTCCCTAACACCAAAGGCATTGATTTACTACTGGAAGGGCACAATGAGCAACGCCTCTCAGCTCCCTTCCTCTTTCCCTCCCCTGCAAACACCAGAAAGCCCCTCTCCAAGTCCTTCTTCTGCTGTAAACACTCGATTCCAGCCATGAATTTATCTGCGCTCTCCACTCTGTGGTTTGCGCTGTCATCTGCTAATAATAGAGATTTTACCACCATCTGCAGCTCCGCGCTCTTCCCGCGCTCTCTACCTGCCAGTTCTAAGAGCCTGACAAATAAATCACATTTGATCAGTGGATGAAACAAACAACAACAGAATACACGGGCACCACATTCCGGGCGATCGGGAGTCGAGGTTACCCTGAAACCAGAGCGTTTGGCTCTGCCCGAGCCCTGTCTGCTAAGGGCAACAGCGCAGGGTCTGAGCTGTGTCTGGAAAGGGTCCATCTTTGTGGAACAAGGTGGAGCCATTTCCTTCAAAGCTGATGGGTTGGGATAAGCGCAAGAGGAGACACAGCCAAGTGCCGTGCTCCGCTGCCTCGTCTTTCCATCTATCAGCAGTGCGGGCAGCCGGGGCCATGTTACCCTGCCTCTCAAATCGGAAGGCATTGATTTTTTTCCAGCGATATCCTCCCCCCCGCTTCCTGCGTCTCGCGCGGTGGCAGAGCAGTTGCAGCCCACGGAACTGTGGGAACGGCTTTCACATCTGAGCCCATTAGTCACCAGATGTCACCTTCTGCTGCCAGCGCCTCCAACAGCCCGGCAGACAATGTCCCATGCATGCTGAACATCTGACTGCCGACTCATTCAATAACGGGGACGGCTCAACGGCTCCAGTGACATCCCCGCCGCCTGACCCCAAAGCCATGTTCGTAGTGACACCTACAGCCGGCAGCTACCGCCGGCACCCACCCCCGGCACCCCCCGGGCTCCACTTGGATGGACGGACGGACGTGGGCCGGGAGGAGGGGGGCGGTCATGCGTGGGGAGGATGCTCGTCTCTCCCTCGCCCTCCTGGATTTTTGTTTTGTTTTCAAGAAACACCTCTTCTGCAGCCGTAATTGATTTTATTCACCGGAGGAAATACCAGCGTCTCTATCGATTTCTACATTTGCTGAATTTATTTTGGGTTTCTCCTCTGTGTGATACCATAAAATGTTATTAAAAAGGTAGCGTAGAAAATTATTTGTTTCCCCCTAGAAAGAGTATTTTATTTTTAAACTACCGTATTTTCACCATTCCAGCTCAATTGCAGGGGAAGAAGTTATTAAGCATCCACAGCCATTATCTGGTGCTCGTTAGCCAGTTGTTTATGAGGCTGCAGAACACGGGCTACAGCAGGCGGCTGCACAGCCCGCGACCATGTTCTGCTCTGCATTAACAATTCCTTTTATAGCCTCCCCGAGCTCCCCCATCATTTCACTGGGAAGGGCCAAGCAGTTCTTCGAGTAAGATTTTCAGTGGTATTTTAAACAGTAAATAAAATTTCATAGATAAACACTTGTGAAAACCAACAGTGCTCTTAAAAAAAAATAACTTGAATAAAGCTCTGCTGAGTTATATGGGCAAGTGCTTCTTCAGGTTTGGGTGAGTGCTACACTCGAGAACCAAAATCTGTTTAAATATTTACTCACAATGCAGACAGTGCTATCACTACACTTCAGTAATCGCTCAAGTATTTCTATGGTGAAACCACCAACAAGCAAACCAACCAGATTTCAACTGAAACTGTAGGTAAGCAGAAACAGAATGGAACCAGTGCTGTGTTATCAACTAAGATGCATACTTATGATCAAACCCAGAGGAAGTTTAAGATAAAATTTAGGAGAAGTATGCTTGAAAACTCTGCAGTTCTCAAACAAAAAATTTAAGTTAGGCACATGTTTTACCCTGACTGAAATAACAGGGAAATATTTTCACAACTATCAAAAAGAAAGGTTTTTAATTGCTCAGAATGTATGCCTAGACTCTGAAATGGCTCCATGTATTTTTTACTTATTTTCAGGAAGTTAATCTCCTCTGATCTTCTTTCTTAATGTTTTGGCATTGTGGTGTGGGTTTTTTATCTGATTTAAAAAAAATCAATCATGTTTAATCACGATCCTACAGAAAATTAAGGATATTTTGCCTCTGTATTTAGTGGGCTAGGATTCCACTCCCAGTGAAGCAAAAATGTATTCTGCAATAAAGGAAAACAGAGTATTTAAAACCAACCAGAAAAATAAGCACTATAAATAATGCCTTTTTAGCCATGCCATTTTTGCAAGATTTTGATTCTTGAGAATGCCTCTCTTGTATTTTGACTACGTGTGTGTATACATAAATGTACATACATGTATATACACACACCACCTACACGTGAAAATAAATATACCTTGTCATCATCATCTGTGGGACATGTTTACAGTGAGATCGAAACAACATTTCTTAGATTGAGGCATCCTGTGAGATTCCTGCTGCTGCTGCATGTATTGCTGCAGGTAAAATCAGATACTGTCTGGCACTGGGACAGGAAAGATAGGAGTTCTCTATTCCTATCATCCCCTTCAAAAATGGGACTGTTCTTATTATAACCTTGTGCTTGAGCCAGTCTCCTTGGCCAGAATAATTTCCTTTAACTCACACATTTCATAATCAGATCTGCATGTAGCAGGGAGTTTAATTACAGAGCTCTATTTTTCCAGGGCAGCTTAGCATCCACACCACCACTGAAATGGGAGTGCTGCACTTAAGTGTGTATGGAACATATTCTACCAGGGATGGGAGCATATTGAACCTGCACGGTTCAGGAGGTTATCTATGCTTGTATCCTGTGCATGTTATCCCATACAAGAGCAATACTGTGGCACCACTTTTGTCTGCTCAGCCTCAGACTGCATTTTATAAGATAAACCAGTAAATCTTCCTTGCAATATACACTGCATTGTCAGCATTCAGCTCAAAAGGAGGCATCTGTATGCAGGAAAACTGGGCCTTTGTGGTCTGCAGAGAAATACCTGAAGTTACTGGAAGCTTTCTAAAATGTTTCTTCACATTGCCCACATTTCAAGATCTGTTTCTAAAAGCAGCCATTAGCACAAACGTTTATGGACCCAGCTCTGCAACTACCACCTATGGACCTACAGGTGCAGGGCACGCACAAACCTAACCTATTTGCTACTGCCTTGAACTCCAACATGACCAAACTCACCCCAGTATCCAGAGTGGAAATGCTTCCAAATCATTAAGAACTGCCAACTGTCAGACTCCGGAATCTGGGAATGTTCCATGTAAAAAGCTGTTAGGCTCCTAGCTCAGGACTTCAGGGCTCTGGCATTTCCAAACACAGCATGCTGAAATTGGGCATGTTCATTTTGTGCTTACACATTATTGAAGAGTGGGTAATGTAAGGAAGAAAAAGAGCAAAATCTAGCAGGAAGGTCATTTTCAAAATTAAGAATCTGCATTGTTGATGTTGCTGGTCAAAAGGTGCCCCAAACCATGTAAAATTGATTTTGTTTTTAAGCACTAATGATCAAAGTCTAGGGCACTGGCTCTGAATTAATGATTGGTTGGGTGGAGCTGATTCCATTAACCTCAAGTGCTCATTAATCCCTACAACTACCTTCCATCAAGGTCATTAGTGCTATTACAAGCTAAATATTTATCATAAATTGTATTTTTCTGCCTTATGAAAGACTTCCAGCAGAAGTGCTTCTATTTCAGTTGTCTAGGTGCACTTACCTAGGTTCCAGTGATACTGCCTACAGCTTCAAAGAACTCCCACCCAGAGCATCACCACATTTTCTTACTTTATTGTGATTCAGACTAATTCGAGGGATTGGGGTAAGATCCAGCTAAATGTAGCCAAAATGTGCACTTTAAGTCTGTACTACTTGTTGTTTATACTAACATGCATAGAAAGAGGAGCTGGCAAAGACTCACTTAAAGCCATTGCCAGCTGAGAGGCAGCACTTAAATCCCCATCAAGCTGAGACCGGAGCCCAGTGCACAAGTTTTCTTTCTTTTGACTTTTATTTCAAGGAGATGGCAGACAGTGGTTTCAGCTTGTGAGCACCTTTCACTCCCACCTCCCAAGAACAGAAGTGGGCACTCATGTTGTTAGAGCTGCAAGTGCCATTTGAAAAGCAGTAACTAGGTGGTGGGCAGAAGGAGTTCTGTGAACTCCTCAGCAGCGCTGCGTGACTCTGCCTATTATGGCTTCGTGCTAATATCAGAAGGGTCCGATGACAGACTGAAAGCTGCTGGAGCCTCACTGGGTCACACAAGGTCAGAGCTCGAGCTCACATCGGGCCAATCTAACAGTAAGCCCTGAAGAACAGTACAAATGTTTATTACTTTAGAAATCCATCCTGCCCTGAACACTTTGGCAGCCTCCATTACTAGATTGAGCAGCACAGTCTTTAGATCAGATAAAGTAACAAAATCAATAATTAAAATAGAAGCATGAACTAGTTTTAATTAGTGACATCATACCAATTAACCCAATAGGGTTTTTTTGCAGCTTTCATGTTAGCTCTTGTAAACAAAAGTGTAACTGAATTATCCATCTGGGAGAGCGGACCACTGATTTACAAGTAAAATGACACAGGCTAGCAATGAGGTAATGAAGTACTCCACCACTAAGACCAGTCCGTTCTCTCTGTGGTACATCTCAAACCCATTCTGTTCTGTCCTATCTCCTACAAAAGTCATATTAGAAAAAGCCAGAGAAAAAACAACATCCATGTATCATTAGTCCTTCTAATAAATCCCCTGGGATATTATTAAGTAATCTAAATCATCTCTTCTGTCCCCCATGCCACCCTTTGATCTCTACAGTTTTGAGATGCTCACTACTATTGCAGTTCCTGTGTATCCAAGTACTGACATGGCTTTCTTCACCATGATTTTCACTGGTATTTTGAAAGAGAAACTAGCTTGGGCTTCTCACAAAAACACAGAGAATGTAGGAAGTGAGCCCGAAAAGGACCCCCTTAGTCACCAGTTCCAGTCCCCTGCTATCAGGAACACACCGTATCACATCATATAATCTCTTGGGTAATTTCTTGCCTTGCTACTCTAATTAAAAGGCTATTCCATAGTCTGAACTCCTTCAGTGGAAAGCAACTTTTTGATTTGCAACCTAAAATATATTCATGAGCAGTTTATATCCATTTGTTCTTGTGCCTGTCCTTTAGATGAAGGCTCATGCCTTTCCCTCACTGTTTTACCTACCTACATGTTCTTCATGTAGTCATACACAGCACTCTGACCCCACTCAGCTTCATTTTCCTAAGTTAAATGAGCAATGCCTTCTCAGTCTTCTCTTACAGAACAGGCTTTTCATTAACCTCACGGCAATTCTGTGTCCCTGATTGAGCTTGAGTTCACCTTTCTTGAACCTAGATGAACAAGTTTGTACCCTGTGTCTGAGGTGGAGTTTGGCCATTAGGCTGCACTACTGAACTAGCCCTAGTCAGTGCAAGTGGACAATACTCCATGTGCCAAACTCCAGGACTGTGTGCTTGCTCCTCGCTCCCAGTGACTATACTGTCAAGTGATCGACTAACATGCAAGTCTCTCTTCCTCTGCCATTTCCAGCTCATAGCCGAAGCAATAGAAAATAACTACTCTATGAACAGGAAAGAGAATAAAATCTTGACAAAAATCTCTCTTATTACCCTTTCACCGTGTTCTCTTAAAACCCAGAAACAGTCAAACCACACAAGCAGACGCAATGTAAATAGTCAAACCTCTGGTGCATTCATGGACTGTAATTCACTATTCCACACATACTTCAGAGTAAATGAATCCCCATAGCCATATTGCCACTGCCAGAATCCAAAGACTCTAAAGCTTATCGTGTTCTACTTTCCAACTAGCCTGGGTGCTTCAGTGTCTCAGACAGAAATAAAACCAAACCAAACAGTTCTCCTGATTTTGTAAGGCACAACCTTTGGGTTTGTATTTAACTATCAAGTAAAGAACAAGACTTGTCCGTTTCACTGTCTACAATCACACAACACAGTCCTTAATTAGGAGAACCTATTTTTCTAAAAGTCTGTGTCTGTCAACAGCACAGCTCTGAAAGAGAAGAGTTAAGTTTCTCGTGTATCTACTTCCATCCTTGCCACAAGCCACTTGCCTAAACACAGCTATGAGGTGAGCAGAGCTGTCACAGACATTTTATCCAACAAAATAGCCCCCCAGTCTTAGTGGTGGGTTGGTTCCTCCCAAAGGAGGTTGGTTCCTCAAATACCTTGGGATATATTTACCATTTTTTGTAGTCTTGAGCTTGGCTACAAGACCTGCTGAATTTCTGTGCACAGACTACTGTTTTTACTACAACCAACAGGGAGGGGGGACACACACCACCACTAATAAATTATCACACACCTTCCTCTGAAAGCATGTGAGGCATGGATAGTTAGGAGCAGGAAACAGCAGTTTGTTGGGTCCTTAGCAAGCTAAATCAAGCACCATAACTGACATACAGAGAAGCAATTTTATCCTCACAGAACAACCAAAACAGGTTTATTTCATTTTAAAGCAAGGAATGAGACAAGCAGCAAATTGTACCCACAATTCCAATCAGTCACCACCGATTTCCTCTGCTCCTCAGGTAACACTGCTGTGGCCAGCCTGAGATTGCACAGCAACGACCTGACCCCTTCATGTCAAATAGAACGTTTAGCTGGTGGGCTGCTCTGAAGTTTGCAGTCAAATTAAACTTCTCCCTGCCTCTCTGCACTCACACTATGCATTTCTGGCTTAGCCAGGCATCTGTTTGTACACCCGGAGAAGGCATGGAAAGGGCAATTTGTTCAAAATATCTTCAAGAAAAACAGCTTTTCCTTTACCAGTGATTCACGGGTATCTCAACAATGAAACCTGCATGCTATTCAGTAGTGATGTAATTGGGAAGCCACTGCTAATGTTTCAGACACGCTGCAGAACATTCAGTCCTGCTTCTTCAGAAACACATCAAGGATGAGCTAAGATGACTAAGAACAGGAATACAAACATTCATTCTCATAAGGAATAGTGAATAAGGTCTATGTATGAATGCAATAGCTTTGCTAGGAGAGCTCTTGTCTAGAGAAAAGATAGCAAAAAAATCCACAGATCTGGCTTGTTAAAAAGCCTTCAAATATCAGTTTTGTATTGCTGAAATACCAAAACAGTTCTGTTATTATTCTATAATTAAACTCGTGAAAGCAAGGGGAAAATCCAACTGAATTAGAACAAATCCTTCAAACCAAACACGCACTCAGCAATGGACACGTTTATAGCCATCTCCCTTACAAGTGAAAAACAGAACGTGAACTTCTACAAAATCCTGCCATAACCAGAGAAAAAATACCCCGTCGTCTCACAGATCTTGAACTACCTGCAAAAGCCTTTCTCTGCCTCGAGTACATTTTTGGGCGGAGATACCACGAGCTGATGGTGAACACAAAACCATGTGAACAGAACATCTGACAGACAGCACAAAGTCTCCCTGGGTACTGAAGTGACACAGTACAAAAAAAGAAAAGAATGCAGGAATTTGGATCAGCCTTCTCTTTTTGCCATGACAGCATCTCTTATCTGTGGGCTTTCCACTGCAATTTCAGCATCTTCCCCCCAAAGATCAAAGTCCAGCAGTTTTTAGGTGGAACTACAACACAGAGGGCAAGCAGGAAACAGATTTTTACTTTAAATACCCTGCTCCCTGAGGCACTACCGAGAAGACAACAACTATATTTATGATATTGTAGCCTTCCCTGAGCTCACCAGTTACATCCTACTCCCAGTGGAAATTTAATCACTGATTTTATGAAGTACAGATTCAACCAGAGAGCATCTCATCTCTATGTAATCTAAAAAGAAGCCCTGTAGACAGGTTTTCAAACAAAGAGCTTGTATGTCCTTGTCAGTAAGAGCCTTACATTCCGGTAACCGCTTACTGCGTGCATCCCTCCAACAGCAGAGGCTTCAGGTACCCGTGTGGTAAAAGCAGTTTCACTCACTTTCAGGAAAAGCTCAACATAATCAAGTCACAGAATGGTTGAAGTTGGAGGGGACCTCTGAATACTGTCTAGTCCAAGCACACCACAACCTTTTAAAACCAGTCAGGAGTGGCTTCGTGATGATGTCAGCCAGTTTCCTCAGCAATTGTGGCTCTATCCCAACAAGTTCCATGGATTTCTCTAACTCCAGTTTATTTAAGAGTTCTATAACATGATCATCCTCCATCAAAGGAGGACATATTCCTTCCTTCAGACTTTCCCACTCATTTCAGAGTTCTGGGATTCCTGACCGTTCGTCTCACCAGCAAAGACTGGGGCAAGGAAGTCATTAAGTACCACAGTCTTTCACATGACCTCTTCTGTAATAACTACTCTGTTATTTGAGCCTTTTCTCCTAAGTTTTCTTCCCAAGGACGGCTCACTCTAGAGCAAGCAGTCAAACCGTTCAGTAAGGCCTAGAGAGATTTGTGCAAGGCAATACAGGCTGTCTTTTCAGTCCTCAGTGGAACTCACTGTGGAGTACTTACCTGCTGCATCACTTCCCATTGCAACATCTTGCCACACTAAATGCTCGGGTCTTGGCAGCTGCTTTGTCCTGCCCTCTCAGTGGGGTAGTCCCTTGTTCACATCCTTGACCTGGCCTCTTGCCAATCCTCCTAGCTTGTGGGATGCTGTCAGTGACTAATGACTGTAGCAGTAAGGAAAGAACAGGGAGGGGAGTAAACCTTGAAAGCACCAGCCAGTCCTCCACCAGATAAGCAGAGAGCATTTGAAATGGTGCAGGTTCTCTGGTCCTTCCCCTACCACAAAGCTGCACCCCGTCAGCACTAGGGGCACTAAGATTTCCATCGCTGTGAAGTTTCCCAGCCACCTTCCCCTCACATTTTGTGTGGTGATTTTTATCCAGTGTTAATGAGCTGTGCCTGATGAACAGCCTAAGCGACTACAGTCCTTTCTGGTTCCACTCCTGTTTTTTACAAATCTGTGACAAAAATATACACACATACATGTATAAACACACGCACATACATGGTAAACATCAGAACCACATTTTCTCCCTCTCAACTCATCAGTATGCTTGTCAGGAGCACTTGTCATGGCATGGGGTGTTTTAGACTCATCCTCACTGATTGCAACTTTCTAGATTACATTGGTCAAAACTAGTAACGAAAGCCTAACTCCATTCTAGAGGTTTTATTAAAGGGGATGCTGTCAACTTTAAATGGAACCTCCATTCATAAAAACAGATGTTGCAAATCAACAGGAATTCACTTACACCCATCTGCATTATCATGCAAGAAG
>VWZY01007463.1:132779-171719 GCA_013399075.1 Chloroceryle aenea | reverse complement strand
CTGCCCAGGGAGGTGGTGGAGTCGCCATCCCTGGAGGTGTTTAAGGAAAGATTGGATGTGATGCTTAGCGACAGGGAAGGTGGTTGTGTTGCCATCCCTGGAGGTGTTTAAGGAAAGATTGGATGTGGTGCTTAGCAACATGGTCAAGCTGATGTCATGGTGTTAGGTCATAGGCTAGACTTGATGATCTTGGAGCTCTATTCCAGAAATTCTGTGATTCTGTAATTACCGTGTCTAAATCCTTTTTCCCCTCTCCCCAACAATGAAACATTTTCAAAAGAAGAAATGGATAGATGCCCAAAGTAAAACATTTTGCATTTCTGTAGCTAAGTCAATCTCCTAGAAGATAAGGTTTTGAATCCTCTCCAGCAAACAAGTTAAATGCCTCTCTTGCTATCTACAAACACACACAGTGTAAGAATAGGGAAGAAAATTCTTTCACCACCACTGTTTCCTCTCTCTTTTTCTGTCCTCTTCCAGCAGCAAGGTGAGAAGCAGAAACCAATCTCCTTTGGCTGAGTAAGAACAAAGGACAAATGGAAGAAAAGAAGACGGTCCAGTCATCCGGTGTCCCAGCTCTGAGAGTCTGTCAAAGATTTCAAGCACAATCCTTGTCCATGCGCTTCTTGTTGCTACCTGTAAGCTACTCACTTCTGCATATACTTAGAAATTTTTTTAATTACATTTGAAGGCTCTAGTTTACCATGTGCCTTTGTCCTGGTTTGAGTTAGAAAAGAATTAATTCTGTTCTGATTCTATTCTTCAGCAAAGTTGTTCTAACTAACTGCAGTTTCTGAAGTTAGCATTGTGTTTTTGCAGACAGTTGAGTATCTTCTAGCAGTGTTACTGCTCAATGTTTAGAAATACTAACAAGGATTGTGTGCAGACCAAGGCCACTCCTGGATCTTGTGTACCACATTGCAGGAGTGCAAAAAGTAAAAGGCTGCACCTGCAGGGAGGAGTGGACAGGACAGGGGACGTGTAGTCATATCACAGTATTCCATTCCATATATGTCATATTTGGTATAAATCTGAGGAATCATGAGGGACAAGCTCTCTTTCTCAATGGCCAGCATCCGAGAAGGACTTTGTCCATTCTACCTTCAATCCCAGTCAATGCGTTCCTGAATCCAGTTCCAGAATCCACCTCCTGAATCCAGTTTCTGTCTGCCACTGAGTCTGGGACTTCTGTAGTCCCTGCTCTACAGCATCAGTGGTTACAGTGGTGCAATTGCCATCAGGAGTAGTTGGGTTCTATGCTGTTTTTTTTTATATATTTGTATATACTCCATTCTTCTTATTATTTTCATTTTCATTCTAATCCATAAATCTCTCTCCCTTATTCCCTTTCCCTTCCCCTTTGGGGATTGAGAGGGATTACCAGAGAGCACCTGTTATAGGTCTAGTGGACAGCCCTGACCCTAAACCTTAACAGCCTTGTGTAGGTTATATACAACTAACAGATTTCTGGTGTCCATTGTAGGCACTCAACATCTAAAGGCAAGACAGTGCATCATCTTACTACAAAGCACCTAAATATTCTGCTAGTTCTAACACTTCTGATTAGAGTTCTAATCTCTATTGACTTCCTATATTCATAGACAGTGTCACAACTTGTTACATGTTACTCAATTACTGTCATGCAAATGCACAGAAATATATTAAAGACTATGAGGTATTTAAACACTGTAGTAATGCAAGGCACATACATATTCCTCATTAGGAGTGAGAATGGAAATCAGGGCAAACTACACATTCAAGATTTTATCTAGCATGAAATTCATTTTTGTGGACATCCTGACTTGTGTACTTTGAGCAATGCTTTAGAGACACTTAGGAAAAGACATTTAATCAAAATAAAATCTGTGCCAGAAACTTGGTTTGTAGCATGACCCGTTTTTATGCATGGCTAGATTATTTGGAGTTCCTCTCCTTTCTCTCATCGAGAAAACACAAACAACAATAACAAACTGGCCTGTAATCCTGGGCCATATCTGAACTGTGCCTGTAGTAAGTTAAGGGGAGGCTTCAAAAACATCTGCATGAATAATGATGGAACAGATCATATGGGCTCTTCCCTTGTCATGTAGCCTATGACACCAGAGAAGTCAGTTACACTAAAGTGTACTCCACGGGAAATTTAAACTGAATTTAAATTGCTATGCAGTGCTGAAGCAGCACAAAGTTGCCTTTAGAGATTTGTGAATGTAGCTTCTTATTGTTACACCTCAGCTTTCAATAAATTCTCCTCTAGGGAACATACACTTTCCTTCTTCAGTTTCTATTGTTTTGATTACTTTTTGCTATCTATGCCACATTATTAGCATCTTGCACTCTCTTTCTCAAATTAGCAAATGCATCTCAGAGAACAAGGTGGAGAGAACAAGTTAGCATCTGGAGCACACACAGAGCACAAACCCAAGCCTGTGCTTCTCAGAAGGAGCTTTTGTGCTCTCTGGCTCATTAAGGAATGAATCTCCGTAAGCACTTGGGCATGAAGGCCAGCTGGTACCACTTAGTCCCTACTTAAATTTAATGCACAAAGGGTACAGACACCTCATGCATATTGGGGTAATTTCTCACAGCACTTGATTCTGGCACTTTTAGTTCTGTTCACTGGTAACCTAGTGGATGTAGGCTAAGGATAAAGTTTTTATTAGAAAAATAATATACAAAGTTTCCTTTTTCTTTTTATTCTTCTCCCTCTTAAAAAAAAATAAATAATAAAAAAAATACTCATTCATCTTCATATCACAGCATTAATATTTGGAAATTACTGTTTCTTCATGTGATCCTGGGGTTGGTCTGTTTTTAAGCCAGTACCTGTCTTAAGATGGCAAGGTAGTTCTCGCAAGAACTCTTTAACATAGACACAATTTTTGTTCTTCCTTTTGACTTCTACAGCCATTTTTCTTTCTGCCTTTTTTTTTTAAGCCAGATGCTGGATTTCTCTTTATGTCATTGAGGTGTTTTGATTAGATCCTCAACTGGTATAAATTGACATAATTCCGTAACTCTATGGGCTTCTCTAGGTTTACCGTGACTGCCTGTGCCTTTGTGTGTTACAGTCCAGACAAAAATAAGCTAGTACACTAGGTTCACCTTATCAGAAAAATAAATTGTCAATGTCATGATTTATCCCGAATAGCAGATGTTTTCTAAGAGAAGTTTTCTTTAAAATGAGAGGGTTAAAAATGACCTAATATACTGCAGCAGAATACTGAAGGAAGTCAGTAAGACTGTTATTATTTCTTGAGATAGATGGGAGTCTGCTATTTTCTACCTTTCCTTCCAATATCCCAAAAAATAATGATGTGATTTAAGAACAAAAGGCTTGCAGCTCAATTGTGGCAATTTATGTTCCTGTAAACTTGATATAAGCCTGACAAACCCAATTTTTTTACTGCATATTGTAAAAGATGGTGTCCCAAAGGTCATAGCAATTTCCACAATTTTACTTCCAAGGTTTTAAGTTTTTCACAGTAAAGTGTTGAGATTTGCCTCTGACACAACCGCCTTCTCTCAAAACTTGAACTGTATATAAAGAACGGAAGGATTGATCAATGAATGGGTCCTTTTCTGGGTAGTATGATTGAAAGACAAACCTCACATCATAAGGAGGTATAATGTACCCATAAACACATTTCAATTCCAAAGTGGGAATGGTAATCAACCTCTTGCTCTAACCTTTTCTCTCTTCACTGAATGTAGCATTTCCAGATTCTGTTGAGGAGTGTGTCTAATTCATTTTTCCAGTTTAGTGAGACTCACCCCAAGTCATTTCCTATTTGCTCTCTTGCTGTGAGTGAAGCCACATTCCTAGTGAGAAGTCAGCTCAGTTCCAGTGATTATCTCTGCTGTGTGAGCATGCTTGGACCCAGGCAATGGCCTGTGAGGATGCCTGCTCATGCTGAGAACATAGTTTAACAGTATGTTAATAAACACATGGGGAATGTATTATGCAAACAGATACACATGGCCCCAAAGCAAATCCCTTCGCCCCCAAAGATGCAAAAAGAGTAATATGCTTTGGGGGAACAAGTGCATAGCACTACATTTCAGAAGCCTCTTCATTGTAAAAGCATGTCAATTTGCACTGGGGAGAGTTAACATGAAGACACATTGTCTATCATTTTCCTTTGCCTTTCTTTTGAAGACCATTAGAGTTGGGATTAACAGGAGTTATCCAGATTAAAGGCTGCTAGGTCTGTTCTCACTTCTTGATGAAACAGTTGCCATCCCAAAGCAGCGTATCTTCAACTGGCTGTTAGTTATATTCCAGTAAAGTCCTTAAAAAGTAGTTGATTTTAACCATAAAGCTTCACTTTTTGCCTGTAAGAGACCTTCCACTAAACTTAGAAACTGGTTCAGGTTCTACAAACAAGCTAAAGTGTTGCCACTCTCCCCTTTACTTCATCTGTCCTCATCCCCATGTCGGTTTTACACTCCAGCCACACAGAGATATAAATTAGAAAGTCTCACACTTTAATATGTCACTACAATACAGGAAAATGCTAATCTTAAAGGGACTTCTTATCACAGGAGTGATAAGAAATATTCATTCACTAAATGAAGGCTGTTTCAAAATCAGAAAGAAAACGCATAGCAAGTCTCAGTACATACATATACTCTCTTATCCTGTTGTCATTAACATTTGTATAATTAATTAGAGTCCTCAGGGAAAAAATAACTAATATTTTATACACTCCTTTAGTTCTGAAAAGCAATCAAGATCTGCAATAACCTCTCAGTTCTGAAGTTTAATGTAAGTTTGTGTGAGTGAGGGAATGAAAGGTGTTTTCTTTTTGATTTTTACCTAAATAAATAAATAAAACAAAACTGAAAGTTTGAAAAATAATAATATGTGGGTTTTGGGACTAATAACTTTTTATAAATAGTAATCCTATGTCACATAGCAAATAATACATTTAGGATGAATTAACCAACTTGCATTTTTCAGTCTAGAAATGTATCACAAGCTAGTCGAATTTTATCAAGTATAACAAAACAATCCCATAGTATTCTACAATGATTTATAGCTCCATGAGATAAATAGCAGGAGGGGTTTTTGTTGACTTCTGTTTGCTACTTTAATCTGATTCTGGAGACCATTCTTCATGGAAGTGGCTGTAAAATACACCCATGAATTTTCATCTCATGGAGCCAGTTAAAATGCACATAATAAGGAAAAGTTCTACAACCAAATGTGTGATGCAGACTGCTCTGATAATGATGGAATTGCACAACTCTAAGAGTGGGATTAATCCCATGTAACATTGGCTGTTAAAGAAACTAACCTAAGGTCCCTCTATAGTTAACAGAGACAGTAACTCAGTGGGACATTCTTTCTATCTACTTTGGACATCAATGTTTGTCAACTA
Source organism: Chloroceryle aenea (assembly GCA_013399075.1). NCBI lineage: Eukaryota > Metazoa > Chordata > Aves > Coraciiformes > Cerylidae > Chloroceryle > Chloroceryle aenea. The sequence goes on along the minus strand of VWZY01007463.1, from coordinate 166,338 downwards.
ATGGGCTGTCTGAGACACTCCACTGACTTGCAAAGCAAGTGGGATGTGTAGATTAGACACCCAATTTGCAAACAACTGAAGCCTAACCCCATGCTGCAGGCTGATTGCACTGCAGATAAAGTTGACTGAAAGGTTTTTTCTTTATGACTGAGCTGGAAACTGACCCAGGCTGGGGTACCACCATGGGGAGTTGAAGCCACTGCAGCAGAGGTTTCACTGTGAGTTGCTTTCCTGAGGACCTTGCTGGGGCTCCTGGCCAGACTGCTCAGGGACTGCAGCCACAGTCCTTGTGCTGATGTAACAGCTCAGGAGATTCACACTCTCTTCACCTTCTACTCCCAGCTGATTCAGCATGATCCTTCTCACTGCTCCCTGTGCTGAGACAGCATGCTAAACCAACTCAGGCCAAAAAAAAAAAAGTAGGTAGGAGAATAAACATAGCACAGGGAGGACCTGGCACCACAGAAACAGGAGGAAATGAAAGGAAAGCAGAAAGGAGAGAAGACTATAGAAGAAATTCTTTGGCAGTGCTGAGCTGCGTGGTCTGCTACCCTGCAAGCCCCACTATTAGTATCAAGACAAGTCGGTTCAAAGGTAAATTCAGGTAAATTCATATGCAATTACACATACATAATGTGTACATACACAATGCAATTACTCCTATCAGGTATTGATCCATACCAGGATGACAAGCTTGATTAACTGGAAATCTAGAATTTTGGTATTGGACCAATGTTTAGCATACTGCTCTAACACCACCTTTTCCTCTCAGCAGTGCTACTTAGTAGCTAGTTCACAGTTCTGCCTTAGGAATGGGCTGGGGAGGGTAAATCAAGCAGGATAAAGCTGTATTGAGCCCCATGTATTGCAATGAGCACAATCTAACTGAAGATGGTAAACAGGATGCTCCATCTCTTGATGATGGGTATGAAAATAGCTGGGCACTGCAGCACTGAGTCAGCTAATTATCAAGTCCCAGTTTATTCAGCCTCCGTGGTCTACCAATATCTAGGAATTAAGGAAAAGAATGTCCTTCATGAACTATGCACACAAAAAAGCAAAAAGATATATAAATCCAGATAGTTGAGCAAAGCATGTTTGCTGCCTGCAGGGCACAATGACAAGGAGAAAATTACAGGCTGCAGGGTTTTGCTGGAATATAAAATGCACAGATTTTATGCCCTCATGCTTCAGCTTGCTCTGCTTGACTGACAAGGTGCACAGATGCATTGGTACCAATTTACACATCTTTTAGCACAGAGGGATCCAATGCTTCACAGCACATGTTTCCCACGGAGGCACTTCCCAGCTGCACCTACAGAGCTATAGCCCAGCTAGCAATCACTGACTGACTGACACTAAAAGGCTGGTCTGTGATCATTCCTTCCCCTTCATTGACACACTGACATTTGCAGCAGTAACCATTACCTAGTCTTGTAAAAAAACACAGTGCAAAAGGCTATTTATGCTGCACTGCTGGTATAATTTACACCCAGCCTTTGAAACCTCCCCTTCTTCCTGTAATTTGAGGTAGAAAAGAGAGCATTACAGTGCTGAGTGGACAAAAGCTGAGGGTTTGTTAAGAGCCTCAGGGAAGTCAGGGCATCAAAGTTACCACCTCAACAAAGCTGTAATTAGTCAAAATATTTATGGTAATAGTAATGAACAGATGAGCAACTATGAAGCAATCCCCCTTTCACAATCCCGATCCCAGGAGCTTGCATTTCTTCTGGTATAATTCAGTTGGGCAACTGACCTCACTGAGGGCTGTACTGCATGACCTCTCTCAGTATTACTGCTTCGGACTCAGTGTCTACTGCCCCATAACCAGAACTTGAGGGAATATTGTGGGGTAGAAGCCCAGGGCATATTCTTCAGTGGCTGAAGGCTCTTGCTGCATGAGCAGAGGCCAAGGTGGGTGTACCTCTCCAAGTCTTGGATAGCCTGAGGCAGGGAACATTGCTCCCCCTTATAAGTGCCTGGCCCACCTTCCTGCTGTGTGATGTGTTTGGCCATACTGGCTAGAGCAATCTGCATGGGAATCAGAGCACACATTATTCTCCGGCACTGCTGCCAAGTACTGTGTAGCTCAAATGACATTTTTCAAGGATGCTACAGAGTGAGCAAGCATTTTTTTTGGTTTGACCTGTCTCCTTGTCCAGTAATAATATCTTAGTGATTATACATGACACTTAAATAACATCCTCCATCTGAAGTGCTTCACTACCCTAAAAAAAAAAAAAAAACCCCCCACCTGCACTGGCTCACCAACAAAAAAAAAAAAAAAAAAAAGAATAGTTTCTGCCCCAACATTATTAAGTGGGAAAGTACAGCAATGTAAGGAAAGATGTGCTCACGGTGGTGACAGAGCATAGCTCATAAGTACACCAGGAAACAGGACCCATGGCCAGTCCTGAGCCTTACCTCTTTGCTTCTACCATTCTACCTTATATTCACAATCCTCCTCACAATCACACTTCCCCAACCACCTCTTTTCTCTTCTTTTCCCAATATTTTTTCCTACATTTACATTGTTATTGTTACTAATTTCTCTAATTATTTTCTTCCTCAGCCACACAGTTCTGAGCTAGTACCTTCCAGAGTATATCGCCTTCGGCACTCCTGTTTTTCTGACTGAGTAAACTCATCAACCCTCCATTATGTTTTCTCCACAGGGTTGGGATACTCTTGATGATGCTTAAGACAGAGAAATAAATGACTGATAATGTACAAGACAGCAGGGGCTGGATGTCTCTCCCCACCTTCCTTGCTTTGAACTGCCCTGAAAAGCACAGACAGAACAAATGAATACGGGGAGTAGTGTATAAAAAAAAAAAAAAAAAAGAGGAAAATATGGCATCTTGGCAGTGCCCCAAACTGTTTCACTTACCTGATAGACCTACCAAGGAAATTTCATAGTCCTGCATCTGAGGAATATTTCTGTTTGGTAAAACAACAGGATGACAGAAGGCCCAAAGTGCAAATTCATAGGGTAGACAAAAAAGCATTACTTTTCCCACTAACACAGGTCAGCTTGGGACATATTTCCACAGCATATAACCCAAGTCCAGCTCTACAATGGTTCTTCTGATACTATAGTCCACAAGCCATAGCATAAGAATATCTTAGTACAGGTCACACTAGAACTACAGTCCAAACAGACATTTACTTGAGTGCCTGAAATCTGAAGGTAGCCAAATAATTTGTCTTATTACCAGACATAGTGAAAGGTCTCAGAATTACAGTTTTCATTTTATTATACTGAAAAAAATAAGAATCAGGACATACTCACTTCAGGAGTACATTAGAGTACATGTAGATTAAGATGATAAAAAGTCCCATAAATTAGAAATCACCTGCTTTCTTTAGTATAATTTCAGGCAGAAAATTGCAAGGGAGAAATTTGATTGTTCTGAACCAAGAATGATACTTACTTTTGCAAGGAATCCTTTAAGTAGAGCCTCAGATAATGCTTGAATGTAGATAAAACTGCATTTTAGAAAATCAGTCCAGAAAAAACTTTCTCAGGCCTTTTCCTCCTCACAGTGTAGTCCACACAGAGATTTCTGCTTGTCAAAGAGGCATAGTATAGTTCAAATTCTCTAGCACTTTCAGTGTGTCAGACAGTATGTTCAGCTAACTTGTTATTTGGATTTTATTTTCAAAGGACAACATCTGGCACTTAATCTCCAGAGTAGAACAAACCATTTACACAGATCTGAGATCACTTTGTGACAGGTGCCAAAGAGTCATTTCCAGAGCCTTGTGAGCTGACCATATGCTCCATCTTTCCTCAGTCGAAATAAAGGCATTCAGCCATCATATGATTCAGCAGCAGTGTGGCATAAATAGATAAATAAGTGATAAAATGACACTATGTCTGTATATTTATGTCTCAAACTATGCGAAAAACTGAATGCAATATAATTACTATGCAAACTATGGTTCAGGGTTTAATTCTGGGAACATGTAAAGTTCAGGCTGAATTTGTAGTTTTGCAGTGCAGTTCATCAAAAATCAAACCAGCATGCTCCAATACCACATCCCTGTGCAATGTGTTACAACTCATACAAGCCTGAAACCATCTTCATAGAAAAGTGTCTACCAAGACATGATTAAAACATGGAAGGACAATAGGAATGATTCAATGAATATTCACTGGAAATTATAATAATAAAATCAGTAAATATTCAATAAACAATGTACTTTTTTCAGTTTGTTGTTAACTAAGTTCATGTCCCAAAATTGAACTATCAGAAGGAGAGGAAAAGGAGTCTGGATGCTAAAGTTTTGCTTGTGGGAAGTGATGAATAGGACTATACAAAAAGCAGTTATCAGATTTCCCTCCTCAGCAGTTTTGCCAAAAAATTCTGAACTAAGCAGAGGTGCAAAAATTATACAGAGGCCTCAGATTTTCCTAAGCAGCAGATGGTTGTGAGGTCTGACCTCAGCCATCCATATTCCTCAACAGAGGGGGTAAAAAAGTGTATCCACGTGTTGCTTTCCTGGTTGTCAAAATCCCTCAATAATATAAGGAGTGATATCTGGTCAGCTGCTTCTATCACAGCGTGGGATAGGAAGGTTTTCTACATTTTTTAGAAGAATTGGAGAAAGACAGGAAAGGATCTCTGAGGCAAGAAAGAAAAAACGTGCCTCTCATGATTGATGCTACAGCAATTGTATTACATACATTTTGTAATCTTTGGTTCTAATTCCAAGGAGTGAGGTAAACGGGGAGAATCCTTTGAACCACAGGCGGCCAGTAATGATGGGAGGGAGAGAATAAGGAGTGGCTGGTACTCTTCAAGGAAGCCTGCAGGAGTTTATCCAGAGCAATTCCCTCCAAAAAGGCTTTTCAGGATCTGGACTGTGTAACTAGCATAAGCCTAGCATTGACAGGTTCAGCCATCTTTAATTTCTAGCCATTTGGGAAGGGGTGATTATTTGACAGTAAGATGTGATATAAGAGAGGTGTTATTATAATGTGGAGAGAGCTGCTATTCTTGTACTGAAGCAGAGAGCTAATACAATGGCAGAGCAGTGTGACTATGGTGAAATTCACGGGGGACTCAAATTATCAGCACATTTTCATCGCTGCCTCCAGAAAAAGACATGTAATGCTGTCAGATGCTGTTGAATTGGGAGTTTTTAAAAAGAAATGGAAGTGTATGCATTAAAGAAACCAATATTTACTCAAGGACAATCCTCTCATGAAATATAAATGCTGGAATTCTGCTGGTTACAGTCCTTATTTTCAGATTTTACATGAGGGCAGTAAACTGAAGAGGATGCAATTCTCCCTACCCACTCACCATTTTGATTATCATATATGAATTTTAAAGAGTTTGGGTAAAATCCAATCAAAGCTGCATTTATAGATGCTAGTACTTTATACTGCTATCCTTGGTGTACTCATCCTTAGTCCAAGCAAGATAACCCCAGTTCAGATAACAATTCTTGAAAAACGAATGTGGCTTTAATGAAACAAAAGGCTCATCATGCCAAGCCAGGTTGAACATAACACCCTATCCTCTTGCCATTGCAGATAGAGACAGAAATATATCAAAGTTGCCTAGAAACTTAAAAGAGAATGGGAAATAAAAGGGACATGTCCAAGCAGTGCTGGTGGCAGGTGTCGGAAACTGAACATCAGCAGGATCAAATAGGAGAGCTTTTCTCTGCTGCCTCTTGAAAGGAAAGAAAAAAAAAAAAAGAAAGACCCATAGATTTTTATTAAATAGAAAGGAAAATTAGATTAAGGTAACACTAAAGGAAGAGTCTGGGGTTCCTGCAGCATGGGCTTGCTGAAGTTGGCTTACTTGCCTCCCAGAGCACAGAACAAAGACAGAGTATTTGGCATCAGGCCTTTTCTAGCATTTCAGGACTGACTGAAAGAGCTTCTGTGTGGGCTGGAACATATATCAAAGCAGTTCAAGGTGCATGACGTACTTTTTATTCCCCCCATCTTCATACAACCCTTGTGTGATGTCCTGCTGAAGAAAAGCAGATATATATGCCAAGGAGGTTAAGAGTTCACATCAGCTGGGCCAGATTTGACTCTAAGAAGAAAGCTAATCTGCTGTGGTGACGGGTACATTGTTCTAGTCCCTGCTGTGGGGGGAGGTGATTTAGCTTTCATAGTTAATGAACTAAACTAGGACTCAGGAGAACTGGGTTCATTTCTGAGCTCTGCTGCACATGTCCCAATTGACTTTAGATGAATCACTTAGGTCACATGTACAGCACACGGTATCTGGGCTAGTACTGCTCATACCAGAAACCATCAGTGTGCATTCAGCACCTAGCCCAAGACCAGAAGGGATTCATCTCCATAGTACTAAGAGAAATTACCAGCTTGGTCCAGAGCCAGCTTGGAAATCCCCGCATTGTGCTCCACTGATCCATAGAGACAGGTCTGTGCTTCTCTAACAGGTGATCAAGATGCTACCATTTATTATACTCATTAATACTGCCTAGCTGCATATCCTTCTCTGAGCTCCTCTGTTCAGCTGCTTCCTAACTTTACCCAATTTAACTTGTTTGGCAGAAATTTTACTAGCTATTATCTGTGCAGTTATTAATACTTTTTTCCTGGAAAATTTCAGGCAATGCTTTTCAGTCATTTCCAAGAAGAAGTCTAAAGAGAAAATACATTATCTTCTTCATGACAATCCTTTCTTTGCAATGGTGTCCTGCAACTGAGCATTAGGCAAAGACTGAAAGTTTGTCTGGGGAGAGAAAGGAATGAATCAGGGTTGTGCCTTTTGCCCTATATTAAAATTAGTCCGAATGTAGCCACAATAAAAGTCTTTGAAAATCTGCTGTTTGTGCCTATACAATATGCTGCTTTGATTTTAGCAGCTGAATTCCCCAAAGAGCCTTCACAGGATATGCTGGAGATTTTCACAGCTCCTGTGCTTAGGGAAGTGTTGCCTTCACTACTAAGCAGAGAATAAGGGAGTGTGTTCAAGCCAAGGATTATTGGTATGGTTTTCCACTGTAATGACTACTTCGATTCAGACATGAGTACTAAAACCACCCAGGACCCTCTTTCCTGTGCTGTTGGTGCCCCTTCTGCTGGCATCCAAGCAGCGTGGGGCATATAGCTGTCCCGTCAGAAGATGGGAGAGAAGAGGGAGAAAGGAGACAAAACTGTCACAAAATAGGTGCAGGATTCAAGAGGATATTGAAAGCAAAAGAAGGTATTAGGAAGAGATGAAATAGGAGCAGGACTTTATGGTGAGTGGTGCAAAGGAATCCTGAGCTTACATATTACAATGATTATTTTATAAACATAGAACTGACATACACACTTATCCACATATAAAAGTTTTAAATGTTTGAGTACTATTCTTCATGGGTTCATGGAAAAAAAAAAAAAAAAAAGTTACATTAACTATCATTTTGCATATGCATCCTGCCAAATTTACCTAAAAATAAATAAATAAAAGACAACAAAACGTACACAGATACAAATGTAATTATTTGTCATCTTCCTAAAACACATGCAGGTCAACATGTGCAGGTCATGGGCAGAGTTCAAATCTTTACTGCCAACACACTGATTTTGCCATTGAGGTAATGGAGCAGCTGTTTGCATGAAAAGATTGCTGGTCTCCTCCTGGACAGATGTTGAAGGGGGATGCAACACCCTGTTCTGACAGATGGTTCCAGAGCAGAGCAGTGACATTCAGGGATCTTGGGTTCAAGATATCTGCCCAGATACGTTCATAAAATATCCAGCTTAGGAAGGGAGAGTGACAGCACAGCTCAGGTGCATTTGCCACTACTCATAAGCTTCGTTTCTTTTCATTTGAAACCAATCAGCGGAAGCTTGGTCTTGCCTTTTCCTTGCCCTTGTTTCCTCAGCCAGTCACATACTCAACAGGGTTCTCAGTCCCTTCTCAACCTTCTTGCCCACCAACTCTTCATCTCACTGGATGTGCAGCCTCATGTCCCCTCCGATTTCCAGACCCAGAGACTCATTGCTCTTCCTGTGCTGTACACAGCCTTCCCATTCCCAGACTATTCCCTAGTCTCCATTGTCCAGCATCATATGTGCTCTTCACAAGGCCTTCCATCTCCATCATCCTTGCTTTGGTTTTGTGACTCACCTTTTTCCTTCACTGTGTCAGTCAGATCTGTCCTCCCTTCTACCTCAACTTCTCTCAGCTTCACCAGATCTGTCTCCTACCCTCCCAATATGTGCAGCTTCATCTTTCTCTGCCATGCCCAGACATTCTTCACCATGTCTAGCCCCAGACCCAGTTTTCCAGCCCCAGCCCAGCCTCACTTTTGCCTCTCGCCAGCTCTCAGAACAGTTTACACAAACCACAGTTTTCACAGCTTTGTAACCAAGATAGATGTCAATGTTCTGCTAAAAAGACAGTAGCCACCATGCCTGACACAAAGGTTATCCCCAGTGAATGTCAAAGCTTGAAGTCTTTGAGCCTTCTGAACCTGCTTTAGCATGGTATAAACAAAATGTTTCTAATGAAACCCTTTCTCCAAACCATATCAAAGCTACAAAACTTTGGACCCTTGTTAAAAGACAATAAACAGAAATCATTGCAATGCTCAGTGACTCCTGCTAAATGACAAACCAGGGAAAGGGTTGGTCAACCCTAAAATTGAGTAATGACATCAAACATGCACACACTAAAAGCTGATGTAAATAAGAGTGGTGCAATATAAGCTATACTAGAGTCAATATGAAAACCAAGCCAGTAGCCTTTCAGTTTAAATGCATTTTTAATGTAGGTCAAGGAGAACAGGCCACATCAAAGTCTTCTAAATTTCACCTGTACCTCTGTGCTTTGTCATTCCTACTGACCAGCTTGAAGTCCAGACATTTATGTACAACTACTGCATTCAGTGAACTACAGTAGATATTTAGTTGATATGATTCACACAATTCATGTAATTTAGTTGACCAGCCATCATTTAGCACCATCCCCAAACTGCAAATAAATGGATATAAAAATGCAGCTGAAAAGATTATTATCTTGCAATATAAAAAACTTTTCACAAAACAGAGAAGAATTGCTAAACATGCAATTTGTTTCAAATGAGTCACTCAGACCCAGTATTAATTGCACTAACTTTGGCTACTTAGTGTTTTTGATTGCTTCTGATATTGTTTATTTTATGATGTTTTAATTATTGCTGTGTATTTATTACAGTAATTGCATTTTAATTGTCTTTAGAGCAGCACCCTGATTGCTTGGCAGGGAGGCACTAAAAAAATAAAATCATTATTATTATAAACATTACTGATGGTAATAGGTTTTCACCATGTATTGTTAGCAGTGCGGAAAGAAAAAAAAATCTGTAAAAGAAAAACAGTAATCAGAACCTCAAGGTTATATATCCAACTCTGCCACTGATTATATTTGTGACTTTGAAAAGTCACCTAGCCTACCTCTTATCTCCACTTATTTATCTGTGAAAGGATTATCATAACACTGTCCAATCTCCCAGGATTAGTAGGAGCATTAGCTAATATCTTTAAAGCATTTTGATCTCCTCAAATGAAAAGTGGAAAAAAAAAAAAAAGCTTTAATCTTTAGATTATTAATGATATAAAAGAAAAAAAAAAAAAAGAATAATCCACTAAGCCAGAAAGAGTTACTGTAATATTAATATTTTTATCTATAATTGGTGCATTTATATTGTCCATACACTTAGATAATTAATCTTTCACAGATTCATAAATAGCTACTTCTAATGAAGGAAGAAATTCATTCCAGAAAGAAAACAAAAATTACTTCCAAAGTTTACAATCTGGAAAAAATGGTGGAACCAGTGCTTTTAGATACATAAATTTTTTTGTTCTCCCGATTCCTATATTTGAGTCTTTTCCTTTAAAAAAGAAAAAAAAAGTTTTCTTTAGGATGCCCAAAGACAAAAGTTCTTTCTGTGGTTTCATATCATAAGAATGGAAAAAAAAAAAAAGGGGAAAATGCTGCACACTACAATTCAGAGAAGAGATCTAAGCTTTAAAATCAAAGCCCCTTTGAAAGTTACAGAAAAAGAAAACTTTGAAACTGACAGGTTGGGCAGGAGAGGGAGATTTGAAGTTATTGAAATTTTTATAAGTTTAAAATATTCTGATTGCATTTAAACTAAATAATATTTTTCTAAGTTCTAATTCATTATGCAAGGCTTTGAGCCTATGAACAGGCTTGGTTTTATTTCAAGCTGCTTGTTAAAAATTCCTAAAATTAAGTGAAAGGAGCAGAAACACAACTTAAGACTACAGTAACCTCCCATCTTGCTGAGTCTCTAGCCTGAGGTACTCAATCTACTATTCCTTCTCCATATTCTCCTCCAACTTCTTCCATGAATTTTTGCTGTTGCAATTAACAGCCAGTTCAGCTAAAATGCAGGAAAATCTCAAAGAAAATTATTTCACCTTCACTACAAAGAGATTGTCTTGCTCTCACTCAGATTCATTTCTCTTACTGAGGGCTACAGTTGTGATGCTCTCAGAAGAATATTCAGAAAATGATGACTTGTTATTCACAGCCTTGTGGTTTCAAGTTATCCCCCCCACCTTGATCTTTACCTTGTCATGCTTCACTAGCACACCTCAATACTGATTTCTGTTGACAGTCAAATAGCTGTTCATACTCTTATTAATAAAAAATTTATACAGCTGATAATTTGTTAACACTAAGAATTTTACAGCTATTATTAATGACATTTGTCTCCCCATGCTTTTCTCCCTCCAGTGTCATTTGCTATGTTAATAATAACTGTAACAGGACATCAACAAGACATTTCCCCAAATGAAATTTGTTTTAAGTAGACTGTCTTTCTTGTGGAAAAAAATACCTGATGACTGTAAACAAGAAATTAATACTTTAGATATATAGCATCTCCAGTGCAAAGGTTCCAAGTTGTTTTTGTTTCATGTTAGGACATTGGTGCTTGGTGGATATCACCATCACAACTGATTCTGTATCGCAAGCTTAGGCACTCTAAGATCATGACAAAATTTCTAGAAAGGACTCAGAATACCTCAGGTGAGACAGCTAAGGTTTATATACCAGGTGTGCCAAGCCCTAGGTATCAGTTTTGGTCAATAAAAGCTTCAGTAGCTAAGGACCTCTTAAATTCAGACTCCAGATTATTTGAGCAAGGCATCCTAAAACCCAGAGACCCAAAATCAATGACAATTTTCAGCAACATGCCTGAGGTAATGGAGCAAAATCCTGGCAGAGTGAGGAGTATATCCCAGTCTCCTGTTGCTCGAATTGCTGCTGTAGCTACTGTGACATCTTCTCTCCTAACAAGAGCCATGTTTAATGTGTCATGCTCTCCCACAAATCCCGTGTCAGAGCACTCTTCACAAACAGGCAGAGGAATCTCACCTCATCTGATCCCTGCACTTGACTCCTACAGCTTCCAACAGATGAAGTGTGTTGGTATTCAGGACCAGTCAAAGGGACATGCCATGTGCATCTGCCCATGGTCCCACACTCATCATGGTTTCTATCAGTCAGCATCTTTTCCAGACAGTATCCATGGCCCTCTGGCTCACCTCTCATAGCAGTATGAATTGAAAACTTCAGTTCTCCAAGGCCCAACATCATCCAAGACTGCAGCATCTACATCAGTTAACTTCATGCTTCACGCTGCCAGCACAATTATCTTCCAGTCACCAGTCAGCCTGTAACCATCATTTTGATATCTATGAGATGATGAAGTTTCATACCCTCCAAAAATGGGCCTACTCATCATATAACCATCCTACTCACCAAACCCTCCTTCCAGCTCAGTGGCTTACCAAAGTCTGCCCAGGCCTCTTCTCTGACACACAAAAAGCTTTTCTTTGCAGTGTAAACTAAAGTATGAATTTGCAGTACATCACCCTCCCTTCTCCACATTCTTAAACCTGTGATTAATGCATTGTGTCTTATACTTCACCTTCTTTCAGAAAAGGATAAAATACTTCAGATTACTTTACAATTACCACAGGGTAAGAGTATGCATGCAAGACTGTTACCATGGAGCTGCTGAAACACTGAGAATTCACATCTTCACTTCCTCTGTATAAACTTATTTAGGTGTCCATATCCACAGCTTATTTACACAAGTTCTCAAAGAGGCCTGAGGCTTGCAGTGAGAGAATCAAACCTCCCTGATTATTATGATGAATGGGAGTTGTATGTGTTGGAGTCTCTGGGCCTCTACTTGGCTATGAATAGCTCCCATTAACATTTATGTGAGGTATGTATATTGAGGAGAAGAAGAGAACAGGCCTCCACTGAGAAGAGAGCAGACTCCAGAAATCCTATTCTTATTGCATTGTGTGCTTCAGTCTTCGCTAATCTCAGCAAAATATCCTCATGCAAGACTTCTGAAGTAGGGTGTTTTTTTTTTCATTTTTATCTCCGTGGGAATTGTAGTTTTTTGAATAAGAAAGATGACAAATAGTTTAGCATATGCTCCAGTAAATCCACAGTGAAATGATCTCATTTAAATATCTATTCAACTCTCAAAACAAATATCAAAGTTTAAGCTTTGCAGATCACATATTTTGCTGGAGTAAGTGGGAAACTCTCCTTTGTTCCTGTTCAGGCTACTTCAGGGTCTGTTTATTCCCTCATATATACCCGTGTTCTCTTGTAAGCATTTTTACCTGTCAAATAAAGGTCTCTCCCTTTGTCATAGGGCCATCGGGCTTTCACAACATGAACAGTTTTCCAAAACTACTGCAGTACTACCACTAACAGCACAGCTTCACCACAGGGAGGATAAGCACAGGCTAGGCAGTGACAGGATTTTCACTTTTGCCTGCTCTGAGCAAGATTAAAATGCAAACAGCTAGTCCCTGCTAGCCCCTCTCACTGTTGTTATCATCAAGAGAGGTGAACCAGTACTGGAAATCTAAAGAAAAATGTCAGTGCCAACAGAAGCGCAGAGGCTTCACTGAAGTGCTGTTAGAGAATACTTTGGATAGCAAGAACTGATAGTTGTGCTATAGACAGAAAAAGCCTTCAGAGCTTGCCTTTTATTCTTCAAAAGCACACATGAAAATTTTCATTTAGCTAAGACTTAAATTAAAGTCTTCATTTTAAAAAGGTTTATGTTTCTCCCTAGTCTGAAAGCAAGTAATGCTTGTGTGACTACATCAATATCAAATGTAAAAGCTAACAGTTTCCTCTCTCTACTTCACACTCACAATGATGAAAAAAAGCCTGCATGAACTAGAAGAGATTTTTTCCCCTTTAGAAGTCCCATGTTCCTTTCATCTAATACCAACTATGAAATGAAAAATCATTTAGTGTCTCCTCAGATTTAGCTGACATTTGAAATCTTACAAACTTGGGAAATGTGTAAATGTGGAAGATTATTGTTTTTTAGAAAATAGTCAGCTTCCTAAGAGGTTGCACCAGAAAATCTCAGCATGACAGAGCAAGTAGTGACTGCCATAAGACAAAGGAAAAGCTTGGACTTTGGACACTATTTTTGTATATCCTTTCTGCAGAATAAGAAACTGAAAATAAGGTCCAGGAGTTTAGGGAAAGCTACATAGATGTAACCTGGCAGGACAATATCAGCTTCTCATTTGTCTGTCATCTTGAAACTAGTCTTCAGGAGAAGGTGCAGAACATTCCCTCTCAGATAACAGCCCTGTGGAGCTCATTTTGAGCACACAGAGTTTGGTTAGATAATTCAATGAGAGGTCATCCTATCACACAGAAGTGTTTATGATGATGCAGGTGTCACAAGGTATTTTGGAAGTTAACTACACTTGTACTACTGGGTCATTAAATCTTATTCATTCTTCAGAGATCCTTTTTGCCTAGCAGTCACTACTATGGAAATAAAAATGAAAAGTTCTTATGGCACACTAGTACCCTGCTCAGCAGAACAGAGGATGATGCCTAAAGCTAGAACTGAGCTAAATAGAACAGAGTAACTTTTGGAAACAATGTTTTGTGCGCAGTCTCCTCATTAGCAGTTTAGTCTCCTGGCAGAGCTGAGTGATAAATATTTTTTTGCTTCTTAGAAAATTAAATTTAGCATAAATCACAGCACTTTAGTGATATCTGTGAAAACTCTTAACTACACATTTCCTGATGTGCTGTCCCCTGGAAAAAGAGGAGGAAAAACCTGAATGGATCTTTGCATCCTGTTAATAGGATGCAACCAGTTAAGGACATAAACATCTTAATCAAGAAGTTTGCTCCAGTCTGTTATAAGCAATGATTTTGTGTCACCATAGGTGTTCTCTGTTGTCCTGGTGCTTTTCTTGTTTCTCTTTTTATGAATATTGTCAAGGGCTCCTGTAGTCTTACAAAATAAACAGATGTTCACACCAAAGGACAACATTCTTCAAAGTGTCTCCTGTTTCCCTTCAAGATAGGGGCTTGACATACCACAATCCTGATAGGCATTTCTCTTTATAAAGATACCACAAGCACAGTAGGTTAGTACATCTTCCAGATTCTGGATTCTGCACTTTAGCATGCAGAGCAGAGAAAAAATGACATGTCAGGGTAACTGACAAAGAGATTTGGGACTTCTGTTTTCAGCAACCAAGATCTTAACCAGTAAGTGGCAAATAGAATTGCCATGTGAAAGAAACTGTAATTAGACCCAAACCAGACTGGTTACACTGACAGTGATGGATGCCCTTGAGATGGATAGGTGATCAATAGACAGATAGTCTAGTTCTTTTGGTTTTAAATCATTATTGATAGCACATCTTAAATGAATCTATTGTTCTGTAAATTTTCATTTATTTTAGCACAGAAGCACTCTGAAAGTTTACTTTTTTTTTTTTTTTAAGCAACACATACACTAAACAGCAACTGAAAGGCAGGAAAAATCAAGTTCAGAACAAACTAGTTGTACTCAGACATTTGTAATTAAACATGATAACCAATTACAGAAATACCTGGAATAGCTCATGACTCACTTTCTCACATTAGAGGTTTCCTAATCAATTTGAAACAACTAGACACTGCTATTGAAAATAAGCAAGATCACAGCATTTGCTAATGAATCTCAAAAATGGATTTTGCCGCATGAAAATATTCACTGTTTGGAGAAAGCCTATGTTCCCAGAATCTTCAGGGTCATTTCTATTTGCATTTGATTTGAGAAAAGTCCTTTTTGTTCTTTTCTTCTTTCTAACATCCTCTACAACTCTGGAGTATTTTTTTTTCCTCTTTCTCCCTTCAGTCAGTTGGTGTACTTGTATTACCATGGTGTATTAACTGCCCAACTTATATCCAAATAAGACCCTTTTGCTAGAATCCACTTCAATTATTACTTAATTTCTCTGTGTTACACTGATTACCTTGAATATAAATTTGGAGATGTATGACTTCTGGAAAAATGGTATGTCAGAAGATGAAGTAGCAGAGCTCTGAAGCACACACCGGGATAGTGAATTATGCCATGAATAATAACACTTAAACATTTGTAAAACGTAAAGCTTTTCTGAATTCTTCTCCATCCCCTGGGACTCCAACTCTTGTTGAAAAAGCTGCTCAAAGCTCATCACTCTGATAAAAACCTACCCTAACAAAAGAGTGACAGTGACTTTTTTTTTTTTTTCCAATTGTTATTATTAAATTACCATTTCAGGTTGCAGTTGCTTGCTCTTCCTGAAACAAAAACATCAGGTATCCATTTGACCTACTTGTGCCTAACCCAGCAATGTTCGTAGCAAGATGAGATCTGATGATAATGAACTTATCTTGAAAAAGGAATTGCAAACTATGTCCCAGACCCGGCAATCAATTATTCATGTGAGTAACTTTGAACTCAGCAGGAGTACCCACAGGCATAAACTTTTTTACAGGGGAACAGTTGGCAGGATCAAGACCCACCTCAGTGGGAAGACACACAACACAACATATGAACCCTCTGTGACTTTTTTATTTTATTTTTTTCCCCCTTTTTGTCCTTGTTATTTTTCAATTTCATTTGCTAGTGCATTTCCCACTTCCAGCTGGGAGCAGAAGTGAAGATGCCAAAATATGAAGACAAAAGCCGTTGTTATGCTCAGCTGAAAAAGAAAGTACTAGAAATTTCTTAAAAAGAAAAAGAAAAAAAAAAGGCATAGAGATATCCAGACCAATTTTATACTCCCCAAGGGCACCATGGTAGTTCAAAAAACCTTTATAAAACATGTAATGGAAAGTAGAGCAAGGCAGGCAAGATACTGGTGCACTGAAGTTGTCCTAACTTCCCTTATCCTAATGTATATGATCTTTCTTCTTCAAGACATTAACTATCCCTATCCAGATGATGTTGCAGAGTCCTCTAGTTGATGTGAGTCCCACGTCTACATTCTCTGTAGCCCTCAGGCCTACCACAACAAGAGAAAGGACTTCTCTTATGGTCCTACTCACAAAGAAAAGGAGCTCAAACACCCCTGGGCAGAGTAGATATCACCCCTAGAAAACTCCATTGTTTTAAAAGAATCTCTACCTTGTCTTAGAGCTCAACTAAGAGAGTGGAGGAGATGACTGGCTGTTGATAAGACAAAGCTTAAATGGATAAGAGCCTTCTTTCTACACCTTAGTCCAAAACATCTAAACTTGGACTTAAAAAGTAATTTATTGAGTCAGAGGTATTAATGTCTCACTTTCAGGTTAGAGTTGATAAGAGAGAGACAAAACAGGAGAAAATTCCAAAGAAATGAAGGACTTGGAAGACAGAGTTATAAACAAATAAGGAGAAGATAACAGGATTGTTGATGCTCCTGAAGAGTAGAAAGTGGAAAATATCTTGAGCTTTCAGCTCTTGAAGTAGATCTTGATATTAATGTCACTGAGGAGGAAGCAGGAAGAGCACCTCTGAGCTTCTGGAAGGTGATTGACCTCAGGTAACTATTACTAACATACCTCAAAGTACAGTTATGCAAGAATCATTCAGGAGAGCTAAAACATGCGGCAAGTTAGAAAGGAAAGACATGTTTCTGTACAGAATTGTTCCAAGAGTGTTGAAAAATACCCATTCTTCATGGCACTTGCCACAACAAAATACAAATGATGAAAGTCCTCATGAAATATCTAGCTGCTCTATGCAAGCTTTCTGATAGAATGTAGCAGTTTCCAAGACTCAACTCTGACAAAAGCCTCTGTTAAATGAATTCAATTTTTCATGTAGCTTTTCCATAAATAAGCAAAAGAATCTGAACTGAAATTAAGGCATAGGATATCAGGATTTTGCAAGGTGTGAGACTACAGCCAGAATACCATCCTCTTCAGATGTCCACGCTACAGGGGGGATGATAATAAATTGACAAAGGTTATGAGAAGAGATGCTTGGATGATTAAATGCAGTGAAACACATGCCTTATGGTCTCATTTCTTAGGCTAATGACAAGAAGCTGGAGGTATGATTTGATCAAAGGCAAGATAGCACTACCTGAGGACTTCTTATAAATTTCTCTTCATTATCTCAACTTAGCAAACAAAAGCATAAGAAAAAATGAAGTCTGAAGGTCATAACTAGACAAAATTCAAGCCAGTCACAAGGCAGGCATTTTTAACAGTGAGGATAATTAACCAACAGTTTTGTAAGTATTACAGTAGATACAATAATACAGTAAGCATTAAAGTAGAATCTCCATCACTGGAAATGTTTCAGTAAGGATGGGATGTCTTCAGGTGGTGGTTTTTTTTGGTTGCTTTGGTGTTTTTTTGGAATGCTCATGTAATAATTAAGTCAATTAGGAAAGTTCTATGGCCTGCATAATTAATGAGGTCGGAAGAAAAGGCTCACAAAAGTGTTTCTTCTGGCTCCGCATTTTGCATCCTGAATGCAAGAAAAAATCTTCTGAAAAACTCTACAGTGTATAGCTGAATGCCATCTATAATACTGGGTTTGTCTTCCTTTCTTCCATTTCTTTTTTCTTTCATCTTGTCCCTAAAGACTGACAGTGTTTAGGCTTTATATGGTGCTTACTGGCATAATCTCACCATCTCCTGATTATCAGAGCTATACCAAATATGAAGGAAATAAATTCTTCCCACCAACATATAGAAGCCACGCACAGAAAAGTACTCATAACTACACATTATTCTCATTTTTGTTTTTATGCTGGGTTGAAGACAAAAAAAATGCTCTAAATCAGTCTGTGTCTTTGGAGCTGCAGTACTAATGGGTGGTTTTGGGATCACCTGGTTGCTTGGTCAGGGAGAAATTAACAGCTTGAACATTTATTAGACTATATGAGACAAATAAAGTCACAGCCAACCCTGGCAAGTAACCAGGTAGACAAAAGGAGACTTGTATATTCTACAATGAGAAAGATAAGCTTTTCTCTTTGGAGGCTTATTTAAGCCTCTGAGAAGAGATTCTCTTTGAACATATGTTAGATGACATTGCAAATGATTCAGCAATGAAGATAATTTCAAGATGAGAAGGCAAGAACAACAATTTGAACATCTATTATTTGGAAGGTGAGTTTCCCAGGCAGGTAGGGAAACTAAGCTCTTTCTTATGGTCACGGCCTTTGTGACTTTCAGCCTTGATGAATGGGAGACTATTGAGCATATAGTCATATTGAGCATATATGTCAATATAGACATATTGAGCAATAGTTCTGCATCCCTGACAATTGCAATATTCTAAGATATGGCAAATTCTTATATGACAGAATTATAGCATACTCTCCCGTAACAGAAAAGAAAATCTTCATAAAGGCTAATAAAAATATTGGCATCAGTACTTGCAACGCTTAATTTATACCAAGATCATGACAAGACACTACAAACTAAAAAACCTGAAACAGGAAAGGTAATAGCTTAGAAAACATGGTAGAAAATGAATAGACTATGTTTTATTTGCCTTAACCAAAAATTACAGAGAGCATAGAGAAGCAGATAGATAAACTCATAGTCCATAGACTAAACCAAAAACCTGTGGTTACCTTTGGCTAATTCATTCATGGTTTTTCATATATTAAAAAACAAAACAAAACAAAGCAAAAATAAATTTAAATAAATACATTAATTAATTAATAAAAATTAAAAATCTAGGAAAAAAAAAACAAAAAAAACACTTGGAAGCCTGACTGCATTACACAGAAATAGACCTAACTTCAAAAAAAAAGTTTCTTGTCCCAAAGTTGCAATGGATTCCAGTTGAGTTTTATTCAAACTCTAACTAAATAACCTACAGGCTTTCCAATAATCTTAATGAGGCCAAAAGACCAGTATCTCACCTCTGACCAATCAAGAGGCAACAATATCTGTTACCCAGGCTAAGGAAAAGATCCTTCTGACTCTGAGTGTTTGAAGCTTATTCCATTGATAAATTATGACATGATCTTTCTTGCCAGAGCTTTTGTCATCGGATAGAAGAAGTTATGACTCAAATTTTTCATGTAAATCGGTCAGATTCATTATGTGCCAGCTCTGGACAGACAACCCCAGGCCACTCATTTGATACAAGTACAATTTCACAGCACTCACAAGAGCCTTTAGGAGCCTAGATTCTTTCCTTAGGTTTGCCTGAGATATACCCACCATTTCTTAAAAGAGTACAGTTTGGTGTTGATTAAAGTGGATTAAGCTGCTTTACACCCACTCGTCCTGCCTGCATGTTTGCTTGCCTTGTTGGAAAGGCAGGACTGCTTGATCCCCACTGTTGCTAAGTCATCACTGGTGCCACTAAAATGAGCAGCTGTGGGGCTTGAAGAGTGCGATGTAGAGTTAGAGCTGACTATATAAAACAACAGCAGCAGCAGAATGCTTATTTGGATCTGGCATAGACTGAGTTCTTGAGCTCACAATGTTCAGTGTCCAAACTATTGAACCGTTTGAGCTGTTGCCTGGGTATTGGATCAAAAAGAACAAGCCTTTCATGGCATTTCCAATAGCTATTCTGACTAACAGGTGAATTTATATACCTAGGAATGACAGTTTCTAGATTTTTAAAACAAATGCCTTTGTTATCATGCCAATCACAGACAAATGAGCTCTATTTCCATAAAATTTCGTAAAATCCTACTTCAGTGAAACTGTTGCCCAGACAGATCACATGTTCAGGCAACTCCATTACTGTGGTCCACAAAACCAAGGACGCCTTTTCTATTGTCTGATATTGTTTTCAAATCTGTTCTCAGAAGTGATTTTGCTGTTTGTGAGGATATTAATCTCTCTAAGAACTTGTCGTCATTATGACTTTTGAAGTCATTGGACAAATTCAGGCAAGCTTGACAAAAGGACAGCAGCTGAAAAAGTCTTAAATTTCTGTGAGCTTGATGAAAAGAGATGACAGGGTAAGGAGATCCTACTATTGAAAAGATCACTGAAAGGCTGTGACCTGACCATAAGACACAGTTCTCCAACCTCAAATCACCAACTTCTAAGAAAGAAGGGGTTTTTTTCCAGTGCTCGTGTACCACCTTCCTTCCACAACAAGAAAACGTCCTTATGTCTTTTTTTAGAGACTAAAACTACCAGCTGAGAAACAGCACTTAATATTCCCAGATCCGAGGTAGAAATATGATACCTTTATAACTAGTTCAAAACAGTTTTCTGAACTACTCAAAAAAACCAAAAACAAACCAAAATCAACACAAACACACACACAAAAAAAAACAAACAAACCAAAACACAAAACCAAACCAACCAACCAACCAAAAATCATAGCAGGTGTTTTTTAAACTTTGGGATTTTCTAGATGCCAATTATTATGGCTATGCCTACACTTCTCACTGCATAACAAGGACTTGGTGCACTAGTTTCCCTCTCCTTGGCATTAGGGGAGCTTCAGATACGGCTTGAACTCGCAACTTCAGCATGGCTTCAGTGCAGTATGGAGACACTTAATCCAGGTTCCATTCAACTAGTATGAATACCAGACATAATAAACTTGACCCAATAACATGGAGTTCGGAGTAGTAATTGAGTCCACACTCAGTTGACTCCAACTGAAACTAGCCATTTTGTGATAATCTACCAGATGTAGTCAATGGAACAGTAATAGCAAACTAGAAGTCCTGACATAAATCCACATACTTTCATCCTCTCTATCACCCATTCTTCCTAATCCCAGTCCTCCTTGCAGAGCTTGGTGATACTGAGATGTGCAACACGCACTCCTGCATGAGCAAGCCTGCATGTGATGAGGTAGGAAAATTATGCTCTGGGTTCTGGGTACTCAGTTCAGCTCAGATGGCAACAATGTATATTAAACATACCTGTGAACGCTCTAAATCTCCACATCTGCAGCAGTGGCAGTGTATAAACACTTTTCACCTTTTCTCATTTCTGATGCATAATATTTTGGTACCCAGAATTTGCTTGGTTTGAAGTATTTGAACATGTAACATAGGGGAAAAGCACACAAACAGAAAGGAAATTGCTTAGTGGCTTGAAGTCCAATAGTATGTGAATCACTACCAGCTGACAGACATGAAGAAGTAGCACAGTTTGCACGGAACAATTTATCTGGAAGCAGTTTTTCTCATTGTAGAAGTGCTCATAAACTTGTATCACACCTATGCAATTTCCTTCATTTTTCTTTCTTTTCTCCTGTTTTTATCCATACTGTTGTATTTTGTGGAAAAGTTTGTTTCAAATACCTGCAGTGTGGAAAAAGAGGAGGAAATGAATTTCAGCAAGAGATTTGCAGATGCTCTACCTACATCTTTAACTTCAGGTGGACTCCCCCCAAACTCAAAATGTCCGATAAGCTTAAAATCTAATTTGGACTAGAATATAAACTAAGACAAGCATATTTCCAAAATATAGGAAACCTAGTATAAATCTGAGCCTGTCAAGTGCAGTTACCAAAAAGAAATGGTAAGGCAGGAGAGGAATAAAAGGGGGCTATAGTCAAAATTCCTTCCCACTGATTGTGTCTTTAAAGACAGCTCTATGACTCCAGGCTTGCTTTCACCCCAGCTCTTCAGAGAAGCAGAAAACACTACATCATACCCTTTGGTCCTCAGAAAAAGCCACAGGGACAGACTGCTGGATCACATTTAACCTGGTGTTCACCAGGATTCACAGGTCTTTTTCTGAAAAACTTCTCTCCAGCTGGGCCACCCCCAGCATATAGTGTTGCACGGTGTTCTCTTCCCCAAGCATGGGACTCTGTGAATTTAATGAGGTTCCTGCCAGCCCATGTCTCCTTACAGTCAAAGTCCTTCTGGATGGCAGCACAAGTCTTTGGCCTGTCAGCCACTCCCCACAGTTTTGTATCATCGTCTAACTTGCTGAGGCTACATCCCATCCCTTCATCCTGTTGATTAATGAAGATGTTAAATAAGACTGGACTAGTATTGACCCCTGGGGTACATCACTAGTTATCAGGCTCCAGCTAGTCTTTGTTCACATGATCACCACTCTCTGGGCCTGTCTTTTCAGACAGTTTTCTATCCACCTCACTGCTTATCCAGCCTGTACACTGACACCTTCTCTGTAAGTATCTCACAGGGTATGTTGTCAAAGTCCCAGGTAGAAAATATCTGCTGCTTCTCCCTCATCTACCAAGCTAGTCATTAATTCCTCTCATACATACCAATATCAGAAAAATGTGTTGAAAGATACACTTGAGCTTTGTTTCAATTCCCAGGTTGAGATTAAAAAATGCAAAGCAAAACAGTACACAAGTAGTCTCCTATGAGTATATCTGCACAAATGGGATTGGTGATAACTGATGCAAGTAGTCTCTCAAATGACTGTAGAAACTCTCTTGTATCGTGGATGTATTTACAAAACAAGCCTGGGTTTGGGTTCTGTTTGGTTTTTTTTTTTTAGATTTCAGAGCCTCCATCTAATATCAGTAGGACTTAGTGGAAACCAAGATGCATTTGCTCCTCATCAGTGAGTCTGTTCCAGAGAAAGTACATATTTCTGAAAACGAATTGTAGCAAGGTAATATGGAAAGACAGAAATAAAACAATTTTGTTCTCCACTACAGAGTAGTCATGACAATTTTATCTGACTAGAAAGTCAGTAACGCAGAGTGTCTTGCAGACCAAGAACATGTCCAGTTGGCCACACCGACAAATCATGGGCATGTATGGCTAGCAATGTATCTACCTCCTACACAGCAGTGGGGCACAAACTTCTGAGGAGGAAAGAAAAAGGATGTTTGTCTACTTCTCAGCTTTCTAGTCATCCAAACATCCCATTAAACAGGACTTTTGTATTTTTCAGCTTTTTCCTGCTCCACACCATGTCTTTGATCCTGTGTCTTGGATAACTTAGTGTTTGAAGGTGAAGCCTAGAAAGTCAATGAGTTTCTCCTGATTAAAAGACAATAAGGATCTGACTTCAAAGCTCCATGCAAACAAAATAAACTGACTGTGTGAGGCAACTGCCACCATGCTGGGCTTATGATTCCGGCAGCTACTTTCAGTATTAAGGAGGAGGAAACAGGATGACAGAGGCCTTTCTGTACACACCAGACAGACACTTCGAGCCTTTTGTTAACATTCAGAAGAGTTTCTCTATGGTCTCAGAGGAGAGAACAAACAAGAACAGTATTATTTCTGTTGCAACTACATCAGTTGCTGCTGATGACAGTGATACAGGAAGAGTGACCTTACCTCCTTTGCCTTCTGCTCATCAGCATTATAAAGGCCTAGAAAGACAGAGGAAACGTAACATAAGAAATCACTTCTCTATAGTCAGATCCAAAGAAAAAAAGAATATCATATTATTATATGTCCCATTAGGCAAACTTTTATTAAATAATATTCTTATGCATTGTATCCAAATTGTAATATGCTAAAATATATCAGCAAATATGAGTACATTTATTATTTCAATTAGTTTCTGTGCCTCCCCTGGAACATAATTATTTGAGATCTAATAAAAATAAAAGTGGGATAAACAATTCTTTTGTTGAAAGGACAATGAACTGCTACAAAGTTGATTAAAATAAGCAGAAATCATTGCTTTCTCTTCTAGCATTTGGCTAATTCTGTGGGACACCTAACACCCAGCTTGCAATCTTTTTAGCCCCAAGCAAGAGACATGAGAACTAAAATCATCAGCAGGGGGTAATGTAATGTGACCTCATTGGGGCTTTCCTACAGAGATAATAACACAAGTTTTTGATCATGACATGGCACCTTGCAAATATATCAGTTAACTAAGGTCTGCTAAAAATATTATCTGTATGAGTGTGGCTTTTTTTGCTACAGAAGTGCCAATATTCTGTGGAGTTGTTACTTCATTACTAGTGGGAGAATTGTATAATATTTACTTGATGCCTATAATATAAAACAAGGCATAAAAGAGAGGGAAAAAACCAAGAACCACCCACCTTGAATCCTGGGGTTGGTTTTAAGGAAGAAGTGACAGTTTAGAACCCAAATACCTCTGAAAAGCAAAAGAAATTTGGATCCCAAGTCTGATTAGGCTAAATGTTTATGTGCATTTACATGTTTTTTTAATTGCAGAGAAATAGAAACAGTTATAGATGAGTCTGAATCACAAATTAAATACCACAAGACTAATTTGCACCATCTAGAGCTTTTGTTTTACTGTAAACAAACATCTTTTAGCCTGCTCTGTCTATTTTAAGATGAAGATTGTACAGTGTGAAAAGTGCCCATTCAGTACTACACTGTTCTTAAGATACTCATACCTCAGGGAACAATGCTGAAAAGTATACACCATAATCTTCAACTCTGACATGGAGGGATTGCCAGAGAGCTCAAAACAGAGTAGTTGGGTCAGCATGGTTACCTGCTCTGCCTCTCAGGTCACACTGCAGTCTTACCCTCCCTGGTGTGCCACAGAAACTGTTTATCTGACAGCTCTGTAAACTGGACCACTCAAATGCTTGGGGTTAAAAGTAACCCTGAAGTAAAAGAAAATAACTTCAGTGACCTAGCTCACTGGTTTAGCTCTCATCGAGCTGCGTCAGCAGAGCTGGGGGAGTTGGGACAGTGAACTGCAATGCAGTCTTCAGCATTTCCCAAGCATTCTCTCCAAATGTAACATGCAATTACACCCTCCTCAGCCCCTGCAGCCCTAGAAGCTGCATGTCTTTTACCAAGACTCTCACAAAAAAAATAAGGGTGTGTTTTGTCAGTATAGTACCTTTGGCTTCAGAGTTCATCATAGCTTTTGGACGTAGAGAGTTGATTGGGAATTAAGTCACTCTGCTAGTTGTCAAAGGTGAATTTTTACCAGTCAGCTGTATACAGCAAACATGCAGCTCCTGTACCAACACATCATCATCCATTCCTATGAATGTATACATCCAGTTCAACAACAAAACAAAATGTAACTGTGAGCTTGTTCTTGATCCAGGTCAGATGCTTGTTGTGCAGCAATCCAGCTGCACAGATCCACTGTTTGGGAGTGCAGAATTCCAGGCTGGGTGATGCTGGAGTGAAGGTAGACTCCTCCCTCCCTCTGCCTCACGCCTGGCTTTCCCCAGTCCTGTGCTGGCAGTGGCCGTGGCAGCAGGACGGGTGCACATGAGGAAACCAGAAGCATTCATTCAACATAATGTCAGCTTGGCCACAGGATCAATCAGTAATATATTGTTATATAAATTGGGGAAACTATTTTCCTCCAGCTCTCAAGGTGTTTTTCTTTACAGATTTGCCCACTGTATCAGTGAGTGAAGGCAGCAACAGACAGCTTTTTGATAGGCAGATGACACAACAAAGGCCAACTGGAAAGGTCTTTCTGGAGGGGTGAGAGCTGATGTGTTCTGCCACTCCAAAAGCCATACAGGGAGAGGAGTTTTACCATAAAAGGTACTGTCACAGCTAGGAGATTTTGCAGGAAGTGCTTGTAACATGCCTGGAGCAGCTCCTGTGACAGTTTCCAATTTCAAACCAATACTGGTTGCTGTCAGCACGGTCCAAATTCAGTTGACTGGTTCGGAAGTAACAGGACAAACCCTCGTCATAGCTCTTAGGTCATTTTGTGACACTACCTGCACTTTGGGGAAATTATTTTGCACTATCAGAAGCAAGCACTGAATACAGCAGCAGTATTCACCTCCTTAACTGATGTGAAGCCCTTATGCACATCACTTACCATCTCAAGATTTTGGATCCCTGAATAGAATTCACCTGTCTTTTCACTATAATATTTTTTATCCTTTATTTTTCTGTTGATTATGCCTCTATGCCTTGCAGATTTCAAAAAGGAGAAATGCCCATCCAGTTTTTCTCTTGTGAAGAGCCCAAGAAAAGAAATGGAAGTATCTTGCAAATCCCAAACCAAGCCAGCANACTTCCCTGTCCTTCTTGAACTGAGGGGCCCAGAACTGGGCACAATACTCCAGGTGCGTGTACTGGTGAGTGTAAAGGGAGAAAAAAAACCCCTTAATATTCTGGACATAAAATGCAAAGGTAAGAAAGGATCCTCTGTGTGTGTTCTTGCCTTCTTATGCACATAAGAGATTTCATTGCAGCCTTTAATTGCTGGTAGGGGTGGAGAAAATAGGAGGGTTGAAGAAGAGCGCCAGGGAAAAAATAATGGAAACCTGACCAGTGACAGGAGCTGATTACTGTTGGCAGACTGCATAGGTTTCAAATTCATGCTGTGATTTAGGAACTAAGTCCTGGTTGGGATGCATTTTTTCTGGAATATCCCTAAGGAATATCTATCAGTGATTCATCTGAGCAGCCACTGGATATCATTACTGCTCTACCAAAAATGAAGATAAAATAACAATCTGGAAGAAATAAAAGAAACAAGTGCCCCAGTTTTTCTCTCAAACCATTAAAAAAAAAGAGAGATCACAAGAGTGGGTAAAGAAAGGAGGGGGAAAGGAGAGTGGGCTGAACTTTTCATCTGCATGTCCTCAGTTTGCCTTTAAGCTGTGAACATCTAGTTTACTCTTGTCAGATGCTACCATCACTGTACTTTGTAGCTTTTAAAGAAAGAGATAATTGTCTTTTTGTCCAGTCACATGCTCACTAATACAGAACTTTTTTTTTTTTTTTTTTTTTCTCCAGCCCTACACAGTAGGGCCTCCATCACTCAAAACAGCATAAGCTTTGCTAGAGATGTTAATGCACTACCCAAAGCAAATACAATGCACAAACTCTGACAGGTTCACATTCTGAAGTCTCTTTTGAACTCAATTTCTCTCTTCTTTTTTTGTCAGATGCACAGTGGCCAATTATAAATTAAGACTCTTTCCTAAGGCGCCAACCCAACAGCTCCTATGGGTTATGTTCCTATTCAGTGTGTGCAGAATTAAGTTGGTATTATGTCTCTAAATAGTTGTTAGGTATTTTCTCTACTGTGGTGTTTGTTTATCTAACCATATGGGAGAAAATAGAAGAGGGAATCACTTATTGCAAGAAAGAACCTTAATTTTTATTTTTATTTTTTTTGAGTCAAAGACATGACAAGAAACATAATTTCATCCACAGCATCAGATACTCAGACAGACCTCTAAACTCAGTTCACTAACATTTATCATATTCCCTATAGGGTCTATTTGATTTGCAAGTTTAAGTAGAAGACTGTTATTGAAATCACTGTTCTTATATATAAATATATAGCTGATCGAAAGAGAATGTAAACATCTACCACAAACCAAATCCAGCCTAGATTCTCTGAACCTTGTAAAAATTAATTGCAAGAATTACACTTTGGAGCTTTTAAAGTAAGAAATAATTGCCTCTTTTTCTGTCATGGGTTTACTAATACAGAACTTTAGTTTCTCCCAATCCTCCACAGTGGGACCTCCATAAGTCAAAGTAATGCAAACTGTGTAAGAGATGCTAATGTTAAATGCTAAAAAAATATTAAAATGGGCTATACAGCATTTCAAGTGTGAAACAAAGTCCATGGGTTCAGGAAATACTTCTTCACCCAATGCAAGGAGAACACATAAACAGGATTTTTTAACTTTTCACAGTCCTTATGGGGCATATGGTAGTGCTAGTGTCCATAGTCCCTCAAGCCCTGATTCACCGAAGATATAAAACAGTCTTGCAGGGACTACTCAGGTGCCCAAAGCTCAATCTGTTTCTAATCAACTTGCCGAGATACAACCTAGATCAATAAGATAACATTTCCAACAGGAATCCCAGAGCAGCTACTGTCTGCCCCTGTTTTATCATGGGTGCTTGCTGGTCTATTTTCATTCAGCTACAAGATGGTCTTTTCTTACAAAAGCCCACTTGCATTGCTATAATTCCTGATAAAATGTTTCCCACCCTGCTAGAAGGCCTATTGAATAGGAGATTAGAAAGAAGATCGAGTAGAGGATGTTTAGATCTCCCCTTTTCAGTACAGTACCTATTAACAGGAACTAGGTATATCCCACAGTGCTGCAATTCCTAAAATAGCTACAGGAAAAGGAGACAGAGAAATGCAGAAGCCAGTGTGTTAATTCCCTTGTGAATTACTATCACAGTTTGCTACTAATTGAGAAAGTAAATAAAAAAGGTCCTGATAATATACTCTTTTCTAGTGGGGTCTATTACCATTAAATGCAAAATAAAAGGTTGCTTCTTCTCCTTCTGACTGTAAATCTTTTTCAGCAGAAAGAATGTTTCTGTTCATTTAAGGAAAAATGACCCAAAATTATACTAAAACCAAGCTGAGTAGCCAGCTGTATTCTGAAGTTTCAAGAATTCCTTTGTATTTCATGTCAAACAAGCAAGTTGCCACATTTTTAGGGACTGTATTCCTAATGTTGCCCATAGGTGTAGTCATGCAACTCCATATGAAGGGAGCCATAAAAAATTCTGCTGAGAGTTTGGCTCCTGGTTTCCACAAGTTCCCTGAAAGGGACAGTGCTTGGGGGATAGATGATGAAGGATAATTGGATAAACATGTAAGTAACCCTGAAGGATTAGGATGAGGAGTAACAACCAATCAGCATAGAAGCAGATGAGCTGGAAATCTGAAAAATGCTGCAGCCTCCTAGGAAAAGTCTATGTATTTTCATACATTGCACAGGCATTCCTACCCTTTCAGCTGCAGTCACACCTTCATTTGAATTCAGACATCCACTTAAATTCAAAATACCTCTGCTTTCTTAAGATGAAGTCATAGTGTCACTCTCCTACAGTAATACAAATTTTACATCCCCAAGAGGGAAGGACAAGAAAGTTATCAAGAAGTTCTATTCACTGGACTCCAGAAACTCACGAAGAAGTCTCTAATGCTTAGTCCACCTGCTAGCTACAAGGAACTGCAACCTTCACTCTTCAGCTGAAGACTTTTGTAAGGCAAACAGATGAGAGGAATTCCAAAAATAAGAAGGAAGGGGGGGTGGGGAAAGACATATGGTGGGGAAGAATAAAAAAGCCTGTGTGAAATTTCATCAAGAACTTTGCTAGGTCCCTGCCTTCAACCACACATCAGGAACATCAAGCTACATTGCGCAGGTAAAGCAAGTAGCACACAGAGAAGTCACAAAGCTGTGATGGAAAGGTTTTTTTTGTTTTCTCTGGGATGACGATACTATTTAGCAAGTAGAAAGGCAGATTTCCTGATTAGCTCAAGTAAATGTTAATGCAAAACCCCAGCTCACTTCGCAAATTCTATATATAGCTAGAGAAGTATCTTTCACAAATGTCCTGGGGCTTTTCATCATTTTTATTACTATAATGCTATATAAATTGCACT
The DNA here is from genome assembly GCA_013399075.1 of Chloroceryle aenea. Taxonomy (NCBI): domain Eukaryota; kingdom Metazoa; phylum Chordata; class Aves; order Coraciiformes; family Cerylidae; genus Chloroceryle; species Chloroceryle aenea. Next base: position 136,780 of record VWZY01007463.1, on the reverse strand, counting down.
GAAAATAGTATGTATCTTTTAATATGTAATGCCATAGTACATTTTTTCCAGTGACATAGTCATTTATGAAGTTTGCCCCAACCAGCACTCTCCTGTGCATGCACAGAGATGAAGTAGTTCACTACTCCCTCAGCTTTACCACTACAAGTAACTAAAATGTTCTGTTACAAAATTAAGTTTGACAACAGTCATTTTTAACCAGGTCACTTCCTGCAACCAGGTCACAGTACATCCCACAGATGGTTTTGATGACAAAACTCTGGACATTGGTGAACTGGGACAGAGGTAGGAGTGACTAGCACACAGCTAGAGAAGTGGAAAATAAACTGCTTTGTTAAGAAAAATGTCATGTGGATTTGCAACCTTAGTGTAAGGTGTGTGTTGCAGACTTCAACACTGGTGTAATCCCATAGATCACTGCAGTCATGCTAGAAAAATACTATGTGGAGGCAATGGAGGAAAGCAAAGGACCACTTTTCAAAAAATTACTCCAAAATTATTTACTATTCCTTGTAAAAATGACCTACACTAACACATAGACAGGTATATGCATCAATAGTGTTGGCAGGAAAGATGAAGATTGGGAATAAATTATAATCCCAAGAAGGGGGAACTGATCAAGGCAAGGGGGGACACACACGAGTGACCTATGTGTCTCATCAGTACTTATCTAAGAAATGAGAAAGATATGCCTGGACTGAAACCTTTGTTAGGAACCAGATGTGGCAGACACTGTGAATAAGAGGATAAGACACTGGTGTGAGCTAGAGTGGCGTAGGAATCAGGTCTGGATTTTATCCCCAGATCTAAACCAACCTGCTGCGTGAAGCTTAACTCACTTGATCTCTTCATTTTCCTCTTTTAGCATTTGACTTTCAGCTCTATTTAGGTGACAAACCCTCTGGGCCAATAGGTCTACAAGTGGATGTGTGAGTGAAAAATACACTGTGATTTTTGATGTATTAATTATTTGCATGACTTATTTAGTGTTTTTTTTTCCCATTGTGGTAGGTGCTGTGCAAGCAGAGGCAGAAAAGACAGTCAATTCTCCAGAGGTTATTAAAATATAAAGTATGCTCAAGTCAGATTCACAAGCAAGTTATTACTGCACAGCAAGTAGCCTGTATCAGCTGAAGCATAGTAGCTGTTCGTATAGGCACTCTTAGCTAGGAACAAATGGAAGATAATTTTTTTTAGCCCAGTCCACAGTGAAAAGGGATTGACAAAGTCAAATTACATGGTGTTCTCTACCACCTGAAAGTACACACAGACAGTTACTCTGGCTCAGGCAGTGAGGAGTGACTGCTTCAACCATGGTAACTTACACAGAAAGTTTGAGCCCTAACTGAAGACAGAATCAGTGGATACAGACAGGGGACTGGTAAGAATGTTAGCTTTATACACAGAAATAATAGGTTTCATGGACAAAGTGGGGCATTGTGACAGCAAACACAACCCTGTAGAAGAGTTCTGTGGGATCTGCAATAAACTGAATAGATTTTTTTTTTTTTCAGAAAATAAAGCATTTCTTGAAAAATACTTAATGTGCCTTTCATAATATATTCCCAAAGCACTCAAAACTTTGACAAAGATGGAAGAAGTGGCATTGACTTCTAATTTTACTGCAATAACCTTCCATGTGGAAAAGAATAACATTTACAGGTTCTGGCTAGTGCCCATGACTAACAACTTCTACAACATCAGCATCAGAGTATCACTGATAACATTTCTTATCAGTTACAGGGAAGCTATCAAGATTTTTCCTGTAGCCAAATGTCTTACAGTGAAATTTGGCCACAAACTGATTTTACTGTATAATGATTATTGATCTTGAGGGATAGAATTTGGTTTTTCATTTGCTGCTATTCCATGCATGCAGATGTGTGTTGGCTCCTCACTTATTCTAATGGTACAGGCGTTTGTTTTTAAAGACCACACTGGTTGTGATGTATTTGATCTCTGTGATGTTTTGAATGTGAGATGTTTCTGTCCTTTCAAGCCTTTTCCACGGCAAGTAGAAGTGCTAGCTGCTCGTGGGAGTGCTGATTAGAGCAATTATAACTTCTCATACCCATTGAGGCAACAAAACTCCCGAGGCAGTAGCTGCTATTTACATGTCTTATTTGTTAGGCTGACATTTTTATGCTTCTGTCAGGAATGATCAACCAGACATATTGGTAATGCAAAGGTGAAGGCCTCCCTTACATTCTTACAGCAGTTTCCTTGTAGGTTGCAATGAGCAAGGGGTGAACCCTGAAATGCACAGGTTCCATTGAGCTGAACATATCTAAACTAGATGTATGTGAAACATACCTGTCACCTTTTGGCTTGTTTCTGTAATTACTGAGTCCAGAAACAACATAACAACAGCTGTTCTTGTGATATTTTAATATCGCTGGAATTAGGAGAGGTAAGAAATTCAGAGCTATATGACAGCTTTGAAAATATCTGTTTCAGTATGAGTTTAATCCAAAATGAGATTTGTTTTGCCATCCCTAGGCAAAACCAACATGGACTAGACACCAGAGGCAAAACTGGGGTAGGCCATGATGGTCAGGATTATTCTATTCTGAAGTAAAAGCTATTTTTTCAAGAAAATTGGTGCTATGTGTAACACTTCAGATGGACATAGAGCAGCAGAGAAATAGCTAGTATTGTAGCTGATCAGAAAATTGAATTAACAAAACACTTTTTAAGTCAATTTTCATCTTCAACCAGGACAAGTGTCAGAGGTTCCAGTTTTTTAAGAGGAGCCACACTATTAATGAATAAATGCAAATATGACAAGGATGAACCAAAAAAAAAAAGTATTTCTATTTTCTAATTACCTTCATTTCCTGACTTCCACCACTGAAACAGAGAAAGACAGACACTCAAAAAGCCATGAAACTCCAAGAATTTGCAGTTCCAGGTTCCCTACTTGGGAGGCAGCTGAGAGGTTCAGGCAGCAAGCTAACAAAAGCCAGGCAGGTTTCATAATGTTCCCACAAATCAGCAAGCTCTGATGCAAATGTTGTTTCTCTGTTATTTTGTACCTCACAATGGGAACCTCCTTCACCTTAGAATTTCTATGGAATAGGTAGAAATGGAGTAGTTCCTCATGTGGCTTACGAAGCAATCAACCTCACCCGCTTTTCTTCATCACTTCTAGAGGGGACTAAAACATTTAACAAACTCAAAGTAGAATAAGGCATTCAGGTTTTTTTGAAATAACGTCTTTCTCCAATTTTAGGGCCTTGTTGAAGAAAGACATCAACAAATAACAAAATTCTTCAGAAAGGGGAACAAATATGCAATGCATCTGGGATCCATTTGCCAAACCATCACTCCTCCAGTGGTCTAGCAGAACAGGTGTAGGGACCAGAGAAGATGGGAAAGTAGTTGGAGCTAACCTGTTTCTTCCGTATTTGCAACCGATTGGGACTAGGAAAAGTAGGGCTCCATTTCAACGCAGTGAGAAGCTTAAGAAATAGTGAATTGCAACCTGTTATATCAGCCCCTTACAATTGCCTGGCTAGTCCATGATCACTGTACAAAGATCTAAACCAGGACTGGGGTTTAGAGACTTAGAAGACATGGCATTCAAACTTAGGAAAGCAAAAATGTTAAAAAAAATAAAATAAAAATCTATTAGCAAGAATAAAATAAGTATGTGGTTAAAACTATCCAGGAGCTCATTTTCTTCATACTTAATATAAAACTGGCATCGATATTGAAAGCCTATAAATACAAAGCAAACAAAGAAACAAAGACACATTTCTGCAGTATGCAGTTCACCTGTGGAATTCATTATCACAAAAGTTCAGAAATGTTAAACCGTGGATTTGTAAAGATCTGGATAGTGACCCTGCGTAGATCCCAGATGATGTGACACCAAATTAGTAATTTATCCTACATCAAAAATTTTGGCATCATCTGATTGGTTACCAGGTTCAGTGTGATTTTCCCCTTTTGCCAAATGATGTGAAACTGTAGTAATAGGTTTTTGGTTTTTTTTTTTT
>VWZY01007463.1:103225-124867 GCA_013399075.1 Chloroceryle aenea | reverse complement strand
TAGTGCAGGGATCTGGGAGGATAGGACATACATCCTGCATGGGTGCTTCTTGAGCTGTTTGCTTGAACATACGTGCAAGGAGAACACTACAATCATGAGCAAGGTTGTTTCCATTTTTTTTTTTTTTCATAGGACCATATGTAATAGCACTCTGGAAATAACATAAATCTAAGGGAATAAAATTGCTTGAACGTGCAGACCTCTTTGGTTTTAATCAAAATAGACATAACTCTCCCAGTCAACATAAAGGCTTATCTCACATATTTGCTGGGCTGAAATCGCTATTATGCAGTCAGTTCTGTGCAAAAGTGCTTGCATATTACTTAAAGCATTCCATAAAATTGATTAACATCTGTTCCTGAGCAATATAATGCTATGGGTAATGGTGCATCCCTATTAATTTCTTTTTTTTTGAATTCCTGTTTAAAGGCAGTAAGTTTGGATGTCACAAGAGAGTTGGGTAGGGCTTGGAGGTTTGTGATCAAGATCAGGTAGATTCCTTTATCATGGCTATGTACAGTTTTAAAGGCCTGGCAGCAATGACACAATTGGATAGCTCCTTCAAACAGCCCAAACATGCTAATAAAGTCTGCAAGGCTCAATCTCTTTTGCCTCTCTCTCAGATGCTATCTGACACAGCACAAGTAAATATATAATCTCATATGCTTCTGGCTTTCAGTTGCACCATAATCTTTCTGGACATATTTCTGGTAGCTTGCAGTTGACTTTTGAGCTGTGGGAGGGAGGGGGAAAGCAGTCAGTCTTTTCAGAATAACATAATCAAAGGCAGCAATACTTTTTTTTTTTTTTTTTCTTCCCTGGGAAAGTCACATTGATTCATTCCTGTTGTAGTGTAGTTCTCTGCAATTATCCTTTGCATCCATTTAAGGAACTGAGGTCCCCATAAGGACTTATTAGTCCTTCTAGATATTTTAGTTTTCACAACAGTTCACAGCTTTCACATAGATATGCCAGTACTCCAAAGATTACATTTATAGACATGGTCATCATTTTCTAACCAAGTTGTTCAGATAGAAATCTGCATCTTAACTCTGACTCTTCCCTCCCACCCTTAAACAGCTCTCCCAAGCAAACAGTAACCTGCAGCTCAAGGCAGCCTTCCCTTTCATAAAGTTTGTATTTTACCATCTGCTGTTTCAATAATATTTAGTTGAGACACTTCGTTGAAAGCAAAACACACACTTTAAAAAATGTTGTGGGGTTTTTTCCCCTCCTTTCTGCTGAAGATCTTGAAACTAATGCAGACTTGATAGAAGTTATGAATGTGCCTGTGCTCTCACCAGGCGAGAGTCTGCCAGAGCACCTTCTCTCTGTGATCAACCTTCTACTCAAGGGCATTATGAGTTCCCTGGGACAGGATCCTCTCTCCTGGTCACTATCCCCTCAGTACTGCTGCATCGCTTTTGCTTTGACTGAAGATTTCAGCACACCAGCCTGCTGCTTGTTAATAGTCTCCTGCAGTATTTTGAGCACTGGAAGGAATTGCTACCGTTTTTTTCCAGTGGTTGCCTGTGCCCTGTGTAGTGGTCAAGCAGATGTAGAGGGCACAGATGTGTATCTGTTGTTAAATGAAATGGTGGTCTCTGTTTCTGCTTAACTGAACTTTTAGTGTGCTGTCTGCTCTTTGTTGACGACTTTTAAACTATTTTCACTTGCTAGTGCAGTCTTGAAGCATTATGGCTTAAGATGGGCAGGAAATTGCTTATAGATTTCCTTCTAAATGGTGGCTAATTATCAAAATGAAAGGTAGCCGAAATCTATAAAAATGAGTGGGTAGAAACTGTTGGAAACAGCAGGCCCCACTGTGATGGTGCCTCATCTTGCATAATGGTTCCAATTCCTCTAGTGGCTTTGCTGCAATTATACCAGAATAAAGTAGAACTGGTTTTCAGTATCTTCTGATTATGATATGTGTGTGGGAAATGCCATGAAGGGGCTGTGCCCTGGGAGCTGGGTGTTAGGGAGACTTCTTCATTAACCTCTTAAAGACCTTAAAGACCTAGCTGCAGGAACTGTTCTGAATTCTTCAAAGGACTTGCATCATTTGGCTTTTGTGTCTTTTTTTTTTTTTTTCTAAATAAATATTTGGATTCACAACTCTTGGAAACAGGGCTGATAGACTTAGTTGTGATTAACCTGACTGCCATGTGGGGCCAAGTTCAGGATCTTTTCAACATAAATCTTTAAAATTGATCTCATCATGTACGTCAAATGAACAGCTCTGTGTGCTGCTGAACCCAAGCTCTAAGCAGGATACAACTTGCAGTGTAAACACAGTTCCCAAGTTTAAATATGTTCTAGTTGAGAAAAAAATCCAGTGGCAGCTGTTTTGCTCATGTTGCTTGCTTAGTCATGGCAGCTCTTTCCAAGGGGTCTGGAGAAACTGGACTCTGTGAGGAGAGAGGTGTTACGGCATCATACCTTGTTTCGTTCAGGATGGAGCTAGAAGGGATGTAGAGGGAATGATTAGTATGATTGAACTCAGCTGTTATCTGTCTTTTTTGCTTAACCAAAGGTACAAGGCAGATTATTAGTCCCCGTCTGAGTTTTAAAACACCCTTGAAGAATGCATAATTAATGCAAAACATCAGTAGAGAAAAGTCATCCTCTCTGGGTTGTGTTGTGAGTGACACTGCAGTGGAACTAAGTGGAAAAAAGTGCTGGATAAAAGCATTTTTAAAGTTTGAATTTGAGCACTACTTTTCACATCCATTTAGGTTTTTCTTGCTGTAAATCTCAGCCTAAGAGCTTCTTATCCTTCCCCGATGACTGGCCAATATCTGTTGGGAGTCCATCCAGTCCATCTTTCGCTTCTCCAGGGCACTGATGCGTAGCCTAATCCTGATTACCCATCAGTGGCTTCCCCTCCCTATTTCAAGAAGTGTTATCCCTCCTTGCACCCATGACCATCTCTTGTACTTACTCCATGTGTGGCTGTTTGACAACATTGTCTTCCATTTTATTTATTTTCCCTGTTGTGCACCTGACACAGAAGGGCACAAACAAATACTGTGAATATTTGTGTTTATGCTTTTGTTTGTTAACAGGAACATTCCCAGAAGAAACTAAGATAACTGTAGTCCAGGACTGCTTAGAGTGGTGTGAATTAATGTTACCGGCTGGTACATCCAGACTGGTGGAGCTGCCTACTCGTCAAGTATTGTCCTCCTTCAAAACAAACCAGAAAAGGCAGGTTGTCCTGAATGGGGGAGGGAGAGGAGGCACCTGCAGTCGCAACCTCCTTAGCAGCAGTGAGGAGCAATGCTGATGGGGAAGGGAAACTGTGTCTTTCTGGTGAGGGGAGCCTGTGAGCTCTGCCAGGATGGAAAAGGCATGTCTGGCATGGTATCCTTCTTAAGTTATGGTGCTGGACCTCCAAATAGAAGCTTTAAGCAAAGAAGTGAGATTGTTTAACTGTGATGGTGCCAGAGCACTTGATAGTACTGTGCTGAAACATAGAAGATTACACTAATACTGCATTATCTTTCTTCACAGCCACAAGACACACTTTCCATACCCTCCTCTTTGCCAAGCACACAGACAAAAGAAGCATGCAAATTTCCATCCAGTAGCATTCAGGAACACTGACAGTCTTGCTATGTTTTAAGTAACCTGTTCAATAATGGCTGTATTCTGGCATAGTGTGCAAATATTTTATGGATTAATTAGCCTGTCTTGTCAGGATATACTTATGTATTTATATATAGGCAGAAAGCACTTAGTTCTAGCCAGAATGTGACTATTAGATTTGGTTTGCAACATAAATACTCCCTGTAACTCCTCGGCTCTTCCCTAGTGACACACCACAGTGCTCAGAAGAGACCGCTTTATGAATGGGATCAGTCCTGTACTATCTGGGTACCTTAATTCCTCCCAGCTGAATTAATTCCATTATCTTGCCGTAATGTTTACAGCTGCCTGTGAGATCATAGGTAGTGTATCTTTCTAGCATTCCCACTCCTGCATCTAATCTCAGAGCCAGAGCAGGAGGACCTAGGAGAAGGGTCAGCAAGAATTGAATATTAGCACAGAAGCTAAACACTTGTCGAGTTTCCCCAGGTACTGCAGATGTGTGCTTGTCTGGGGCTAAGGCAGAACTGCTTACTTCCTAACTGCTGCAGTTCAGTTGTCAGTTATTGGCTTCTATAAGCACAAACGCTGCTTAATCATCACGATTATTAGCACATAGCTCTGCTTTGGTGTGAAGGGTAAGACCAATCTCAAAAAAAAATACTTGTCTTTGACACTAACGCTGCTTTATGTTCTCAAAGGTCATGGAGATCCGGACCTGTCCTGCACTTGAGATGGTGGAGTGGTGGGAGATAAACGTGTGCCTGTGGGTCACAGCCAGGGTGCTGACACCATGCATTACAGGGGCCAACCTCTGTACTGACCCTCTTCACATTAGGGAAAGCCCTCTTGCTTAGAAAGATATCCATATGTCCTCCTCCCTCATCCCTCCCAGTTCCAATACATTAACAAAAATAATTAAAAGCACAGTTGCTTCTAGTTTTGCCTTAAGCTTTCAGATGAAATCTGTTTCTTCACTGAATTGATTATCTTTGAGTGCCTGGTGGTTTGTAACTTTAGGTTGTCGTTAGTCTGGCAATAATTATTTGACAAAAGCATCTTCATGGACAAAAAGAAAATGAAATAGGTTATAGTATCCTGCCAAAAAAAAACCAAACCCAACACTATCATAGTGAGATGCTCCATGGATGTTTGCGAGTCATGCTCAAGTAAGGTACAAGGCATTGTACCCCATTGACATGAAGTCTTTACTCAAATGCTGTTCAAGTATTCCACAATGTCTGAAAAATACATCTTCACCACATGGCCCCATGCAAGACTAGCATTCAAGACTATAATTGCCCTTGTTTTACAGTAGGGGGAAGCGAATCACAACAGAGATGCATTACTTGTCCAAGGTCACACAAGGAGGCCATAGCACAGCGGGGATGCTGAACCAGGATCTTAGAGCAAGTACAGTTTGTAGTCAACCCTCCTGCCTCTCTGCTGCTCACTTGAGTTGTTGAAGCTGATCAAAGAATGTATGGGGGGTAAAAATCAGATTTGGGTCCCTTTTTTCATTCAAAAGAAAGCCAATTATTTTTTCCAAGGACTCCTTGAAGCTGCTTTGACACTCTCCCCAGAGGATTTTCTGGATTTTTTTTTTTTTGCTTCAGTCGTGTTCTCTGTGGAGGGGAAGGGGAGGATGGGTAGCTCCAGAGGAGTCTGGGACAAGACTGAATATCTTATTCCTGGGAGAATGTAGTCTGAGCTGTCCCCAAGCAAGGTGGTGATGACCTTCCTCTCTGCATTGGCCCAGCTGGATTTGCCGTAGTGTTTCTATACCATTCCCTGCCTTGTCCATTCCCACCTACTTATGCCTGTGGGAGAGAAGGGGATAAAAAAAGTCTCATAAAAGGCTGTCTTTTCTGTATGCTACTGCCCGTGGTTTGGGGCAGCCAGAGGTCACATCACACTCTCTCTTGTTTATGTCCATGCCTGTATGAATTCATTTCAAAGCACCCCTGCTTTGTAAAGATCTAAGGAGTGGTATTCCTAATGCATAGATATGAAGCTGAATCAAAGGGAAATTACTTGCATAAGAAAATGGTGTACACCAATACCCCTGGCATGAGTATCGATCCTAGTATAAATAAACAGAAGGAAAAGTAGGAAAAGGCACATAAAAAGGACACATTAAATTTACAAGTTATATGGCAGGCTTAGATCCAAGTAGTACCAGGTTCTGAGCTGCATGCCACCTACTATGCCCTAATGCTTTTGGAGCTGGCCTTGCAGACTGATTGACCACTACAAGAATTCAAGATAGCCTATTTCCTCATTTTCACAATGTGGAGAGTGCTCTGGCAGATCACAGAGCAGGAATACATAGAGTTAGAATCCCTTTCAGGGAGCAAATTCCTTTTGTGAAATTGGTGCTCAATTTAGCTGTCACTGCTGAAAGGGAAAAAGATGTAGAAGCAACTTTTAAGTCCACCAGCCACATCCCTTTAAGCAATTCATGCTGTGGCAAAGAGTTTTATAAAACTCTGTATTTCATATAAACACCATTTGAGTCTAAATAATATGAATGTCCTACTACAGTATTTCCCTTCTCACTGCTGATAATTACCAAGTTATTTCTGCTATAAACAAAGCAGTGTTCTTCTGCCTCTCTGCCTTATGATAACTGGTCTTAGAGCAGTTTACTTTTAAACATACCAGTAAACTGCACTGAAGTCCACAGGACTGAGTACTTCAGTGCCTTCCTGGATCAAGATGTCAGGGTCTTGTAATTAAGCATTTACAACTTTGCAGTTATTTTCATGATGACCAAACTGTGACCTCCAAAAATTTGTATACTTGGTCCCCCTAAATAGTAGTCTAGGAAAAGTGGGATGGAGAAAACCTTATGTAAAGAGTGATCATCATTGCCCATCGCAGTCCCTTCAGCAATATAGCCCTGGCTCATTTGTGCAACATGGAGATGGATTCTCTGCTGTCATTATTCCATCAGCAGCTGGGGGCTGTTGTAGTGAGGATGTAGAGGACTGAACTGCGTTTGTCACTTGCTGTCTGAGTCTGCGGGATCATAGCTGGCGTGTGTTTCCTTTGTGCAAGTGTCGCTGTGTGTTACGTCTGTAAAGCCAATTCTTTGTTCCGATTCTTCCTTCTGGTGCCTGTGTCTTCAGGTCATCTGCACTTAAGAGGAAGCAGGGCAAAAGCACCCAAGCTAAAAAGCTGGCCCGGTGTATCTTATTTATTAATATTTACAGCCATCAGCACAATTCTGCAGACAATCTAATCTCAAGCAGCATTGAAATTCAGTGCTTTTCAGAGCAGTGTTTCCCATAATAAACAGAAGTGTGCACTCTGATTTGTAGAAAGTATTTTTCTTCCTCTTCAAAAAAAAGGAAACCCAAACCAACACAAAACCAGACTGTTTCTTTTGTCAGCACAGAATTTGTAGTGTTAATGGTATTATCAATTTGTAATACGTTAGTGTTCTTTGCAGGATTTCTGCACCCGTTCCTCATTAATCTACTGGAATTCATTTGTCAGATATCTTGAAGCCACTTGATATCACAGTTACTTCAAGGTATGACAGAGTTTTCCTTAGCAACAGGTTGTAATTTCAACCAGGCTGATAAATGTGAGGTCAGAAGCTGGTAGCTGCAAATCTAGGAGGTTAAAATACACTGCACATCCTTCTTTCCTGTTGCAATACCATTCGAAATCCTGGATGAGCAAAAGTAAATACTGGCATTACTCGTGAACAAACAGGTTTTGTCCTCTTGGAGAGGCTCATTTAATATTAAATGTATTTTGGATTATTACAGAGGTATTTCTGTTTGGGTAAACTAGCATTAAAACGAGCCTTCATGTGATGCAGACATCTCAGGTGCAGATTTAGTTTCGAGCCCTGACCTGAGCAAGTATCTGTTACGTCTCAGAGGGCAATGAGCTGCTGGAGTAGTGGAGCTGCTGGATGGGGGTGGGGTGGGAGGAGGGGTCAGGTTAGGAACAGGTATCCTGACATGGACAGGCACCCCAGCCCCAGGAGGCAACTGGAAAGCGTACTTTTGGAAGCTGAACTTAGCAACAGTGAGCCCATAGACTAGATGGCTACCAGAAACCATGGCTTCATTAAGTGCTTGACTGGGGAAAGGCTGCTGTAGTCCAAACCATCAAAGGTCTTTTTTTAGTTCCCAAATTTAGTGTGCTTGGCTACTGAAGTGTTAGATTAAGGCAGCAGCAGCAGTTTCCAGCTCTGGGAATGGCGGGTTGAGCACAAGGATGAGATCCTCAACCAGCTAGTGCTTCAAGTCCCATTCTTCATTTCCTGCAAAGGTGACATGGTTGAAGGTTTGATATAGTATTGTTGGTTGTGCAGGACTCATGGTTATCCCAGCTTTATTTATGGGATGTGCTGTATAAAGGGTAAGGAGAACATGTTTTCAGGCACCACCCAACTTTCTATGCTCTGCTTCCCTTATGTATTTGTCGTCTTCCATTGTACTGTTTCGCACTCATCTGTTGTTTTATAAGACGACAGTCCTTTGCCCAGCTCTGTGCATGTTACAATCATAGAATTGTTCAGGTTGGAGAAGACGTTTAAGATCATTGTGTCCAACTGTTAACCTAACACTGATTAGTCCACCACTAAAGCATGTCCCTCAGCATCATGTTGCCTCTAGGAAAACAAGACACACCAGGAGACCAGAAGTTCAGTAGACATCAGTGTGTTGGAAGTAGAGCTTTGTCCTCACACAGTGTGTCATGAGGCTGGATGAGTTTGCTCTGCACTTGCTGTTTTACCATTGTCTCTGACTGTCTGAAAAGACGAGAGACCAAGCAGGATTCAGCTGCAAGCTGGGACAGGATGAATTATTGTAAATAACTGAGCTGAGCCATTAGAAATAAGTTGCTAATGTAAGCAAGATTAACTTGATGTGCTGCCTGAAATGAGATATTAGAGATGATCGGGGAGAGAGAAAACTTTTCATTTAGATGGAAACAGGACTGATTAATTAAGCAGTACCAAACAAGGAACCTTGCCTTGAATTGATATGAGGCTTGCGGTGTTAATTTAACACAAAGTACAGCTCCCAATTTGTTATTAAATTAAAATAGCTTTTAAAATTGTTTACATTTTTTTTCCTTATCTGCTTCTGTGTGGCAAAATGATTATTCTGGGTAGCTAGAGAAACCAATCAGAGCAACAGCAGGTGTAGGTTAAAGGGGGGAAAGATTGTCCTGTTGTGTAATTAAGAAATATACTCTAAAATCCATGACATCATGAGTAAGCACTTCAAAGTAGTAAGTGTGCTCTGTACTGCATATTAAACTAAACAATTAGCATGCTAACAATCTGCTCTGGACATACAATGAAAAGGCATTGCACTTAAGGAAATGACTGCTGCTTATTTTTTTTTTAGTCTAAAGATCTGCTTACCTGACTCACAAACATTATTAAGGAACAATAAGAAACATTTCTCTTGTCTCTTTCCTCCTGTCTTGAAATTTGCAAAGCAGTTTTAATTTGGCAGACTGTGTGGTTACCCCATAGAAGGGAACTTTGGCCACTCCCATGAAAGTATATGATGGAAACAAGATATGTGTAAGGTAGTCAAGTATGATGGAACAACAGAGAAAATAACCTTGTAGCAACATTGCTTTTCTAGCCTCAAGTTTTACTCTTGAAAGGAATGATTCCATGTAATTTATTGTAGGATATCTCAACAGTAGCAATTTGTCATGCATTATGATGTAATTTGATGGGTTCATTTCTGAAATGAATTATGGATTTTGAATTACCTTTGTATATCAACAACAGAGATGTATCTTTTATGTAAATATTCCCTCAACTTTTCCTTCCTCTTCCAATCCATTTTCCATCATACAGAGATGACTTTTCTTCCATCTAATCTTTCTACTAATAAGGTGTTTAATAATTTAGCATCCTAAAAAAATGAGCATATTTCAAAGGAGTTGGTATCAATGGTAGTCTAAGAGCCTTAGGCTACAAAAATGTGGATGAGGCTACCAAAGTTTTAGAGTCAGGTTCCCAACTGTCTTTCTGCTTTAGGCAGCTATTTTATTAAAGTTGGTATTAAACAACAGCGCCTAGGGTCTGATTAACAATTTATGACTTCCTAAGAAGGATTAGCAGAAGCCTATCATTTTTATATTTAAATACTAATTTGCATCTAAGAAAAACTATACCCAGGTTTATATTTTCATTATTTATTATTTTTATTATTACTATTGCTGCCTCTGAAACACTGCTTATGTGAGCATTGCAGACACTACTTTCTTGCACTGACCCTTTAGTACATCATCCTCTCACACATGTCAGAGGGAGAACTGGTTTCTTGCATTGTGCAATGGGCTTGATCCTGGAAAATGATGGTTTTTGTCTCTTGCTGGGCTCAGTTTCTTTTCGGTGTCCCTGAAGTCCATTTGGATGGAAGGTGAGTGGCAGTTGGCAGAGTCAGACTGAAATCTGCAAGCCCAGGAGCTGAACATTAGAGAGTAAAATCCAGGTGTACATGACCAAGGCTTGACTGACACGCATTCCCAGAAAGGAATTTTCCTTTTTGACATTTATTTTGTGCAACTAGTCACATCTCTGTCTCAGTGATGTTTTTTTACAAGCCTCCCAGCCCTGCTTATTAGGTTACTGCTGAGCAGCCTCTGCTAAGAGAGGAGGCAGGGGGTGATCTTACTGCTATATTCTGGGAAGCAATGGAGCAGGAGCTGTCATTTTTGCTATGACAGAGGAAGCCCAGGGAGAAGCATGCTACCAGGTGGGAAGGGGGTGAGGAGCAGATCCCAGAAAATATGCTGGCCAAACTTTGCTCACTCTCCTAAGCATAAAATCAGGCAAAGAGGTGCAGCTTAATACTAACAATGATCTGTTCCTTTATCTATTTTCAAATTGATCTAAATGCCATGCTCCCCCCCACAACTTTCTCTTCCTTTGTCTTCTCCAAGTTCAGTTTGTTCAGAAAATTGTAGAGTGTATTTTCTTCCCTCCCTCCTCCATGTATTTCCATTTCTGATACTCTTCAGTGGATTTAGCACTCATTTCACCAAGGGTTGGATGTGGTGGTCATAGCCTGTAGATCTAAGGGAAAAGTTTGTCAGCTAGGGGCTATGAGCTCTACTGGCTCACAGCAAGAGAGACATTTTTATCTTCTTGAGCTTCTCTAGTCAGAAAGACACTAAAAAGATCAAAAAAAAAATGCTGATATGAGACATTTTTGCCTTCTTAAGCTTCTCTAGTCAGAAAGACACTAGAAAGCTCAAAAAATAATGCTGATATTTAAGCATCTTCATTGCTTTATTTGAACTCTCAACACCTTCATGGCTTTTGTTGTAATCAATAGCATAGTCTTTGTCTTGGACTCGAGGGCTTGAAGTTTTAAAAGACTAGAGCCATAATTTGAATACTGCTTGTTCTTCAAAGCAAATCTGAGCATTAACGCATTCTGAGAAGATTACTCATTTTCCTAGCTTTTTAAGAATGTGATAAACTGAATTTTTGTTTTAGGTCTGCATTCACATTTCAAGGATCTGCTCTTAGATGGGCTCTGAGAACCTCAATTAAAGTATTTTCTTGTGGCGCTTGTGTTTGGCATGTGCTTGTGGCCCATTAATGTCAATGGGATTTAAGCAAATGCTCAAAAGATTGTGCTGAATCAGGGACTGAGCAGTACCTGTGAGGAATAAGGCCCTTAGATTCAGAATTAGCAACACTCAAGGTTTCTATCTTATTCTTCATTTCTGACTGAAATTTTATGTAGTCACATTTGCAGTCAAAAGAGGACAAATTAATATTATTCCATTGACTTCTAGGGAGCTATAATGATGAACATGAGCTGAAGAACAGGACCAAGAAAGTGGAAGAAAACACATGAATAAATTAGCAACAGTGGACATGCCCAGAAACTGAGAGCAGTCAGCTTCCCCCCACTCTCTCCTCACTCTCTGGTTAAAAGATCCTCTGGCCTGTGTAGCCAGAGAGCAGGAACAATATCTTGGGACTTCTGTGGCCAGTGACAACATTGCAAGCAAATAATTCATACTTAATCCGTGTGATGAATTATTTAACCAAACCATTCTACACCGACATATTATTTATTTGTATTACATTAGTGCCCTCAGGTCCTAATTGCATGAAGCGGTGTTGTAACCTAATAGAGTCCCAGCTGGAAAATATGTTCACAGAAATCAGTCTTGGCTGGAGGATTATGTGACCAAAATGTGACTAACTTTGCAGGAAATCATATTAGAACAAAGTGGTTAAGTGAGTTCTACCCTGTAACAGATACGTAAGTTAAACATGTCAGCTGTGCTTCTGTCCAATTAAAGCACACTTACTAGAAAAAAATAGCTGAATGCCTACTATATTATCATTCATTCTGTAACTACTGGAATGATTTTAAAGTCTTCTGTGTATGGAATTTTCAGGCAAAGTCAATGTGATTTTAACTTATAATGATTTCTTATTGGTTCCCTAAAATGAATCAGAAATGAAAGAAAAAAAAGTAGGTCTGACCATAACATAGTAGAATAACTTATGTGGAGGAGCAACATGGTATCAGGCCTAACATAAGGATATCACAATTCTTTCATGAAAGTAAGAGAAATACAAAATGAGGTACAAAACATTTGCTGGGAATGCTCCAAGAGGTCAGTGGAAACCATCATATGTGCCTTCAGTCATCTTCAGGGTAAATTCTGCCCTCAGTGTTCCACATCTTTCCACTGCTTTTGTGGGTAAGACTGTTGCCACGAAAATGGCCTCTTCTGTTGTTGTTGTTGTTGTGTTTTTTGTTGTTGTTGTTTTGTTGGTTTTGTGTTGTTTGTTTGGGGTTTGGTTTGGTTTTGTGGGTTTCTTGTTTTGGGGTTTTTTTTGTGTGTGGGTTTTTTTATTGGGGGGGGGGGGGGGGGTGTTGTGTTTTGTTTTGTTGTTTGCTTGTTTCTTTGCTTGTTTGGTTTTTATTTCTTATTCAGTAACTACATAGTCTGAACTAGGCACTAACCAATGGTGGTCATGATAAAGTTTAGTAGAAGGTTAGACTTTATGATCTTGAAGTTCATTTCCAACCTTAATGATTCTATGATGCCTAGTTACATGAAAACTGTTTAGCCTGGTTCAGTAGGTATTTTTTGGTTATCCCGGATTGCTTTCTGCATCAAGGATAACATGATTGTGGGAAATGTTGGAGTTTTTCCACATGAGTCTGTTACAGCACGCCACTGTTCGCTGTTATGGGAATGGAGTATGTGTCAAAAGAACTGCTAGATGAGAAAAAAAATCTGTCAACACCTGCTTCATACACATCTCTCAACCTCTACTTTTGGATGCTCATTACTAATCGAGTTCCACCACACACCAGTGCACTGAAATTTTCTCATGTAGATGTCATTTCCAGGAGAACATGTGGAGATCAGCTTGCAGTAGAGTGTCAGCTGGCTAAATCCAAACTGTAAAGCCAAATACCTTCACACAATGAAGGTGTTTGGAGACTGAACTGAGGACCACACTGAGCAAGTGGCCTCATCTCATCTTGATATGACTGAATGAGGGAAATGCATGAAGTTGTGATCTCTTAACATCTGTTCCTGCCTTATTTTCTGAATCTCTTCAGAACAAGCAGATACCCAGCCCTGCATCCACATACCCTAGCTTTAAATGGGTTACTGGTACCCAGCTCTGCACTTTGTGGATTGAGTCTTACTGCTGTTTCAACCCATCTCTGAAATGTGTCCCTCCAGGTTAGCTTGCATAAACATAAAATGCCAAATTAGCATTGGAAGCAGCCATTGCCCTTAAAAACCAGTAGTTTGTCTGTGTTCAGTGCATATTTGCCATCTGCTAATGCATTAAAACAAGATAAGTAAAAAAAAATTAAAATATTGGACAAATCCTTAATTGGAGTAAATCCGTGTGTAACTCTAGTAACTTTAAGGAACTGTCATCGCCTTTACCAGCTGATGAATGGGCCCCTGCAGCTGCAAAGCAGAGGATGCTTTGGAGCATTTGGGCTATGCGTTGCTTTTGCCTGACTGCAGTGATGCCAAAAGAAGGGAGGCAGCTTTCTGGTTGTTGTCCGCTGTGCAGTATGGGGTGTGTACCTACACACTGCAAGCCTTCTGCACTTCTAGTTGCATGACTCTAGGCAAAACTCTCATACTTTGTAATATACGTGCTCAGCTTTGCTTTCTCAGCTCTAAACTTTCCTATGCAAAGTCAGTAGTGGGGACAGTGTGCCAAAAATAAGAAGCTGGACCCTAGCTCCAGCAGAAATGATCTCTTTAAAAGCCATGAGTAAAGATGGAAAAGGATGTGGGACCATCTCATACCAGAAAGGATATTTGTGCTGCCTGTGGTATTTTTCCTCTATCAGAAAACAAGCACCCCATACCTAAGAACCTTAAAAGATTATAATAACAACCCCAGTTCTTGTGGACACAGGAGTGAGCATTTTAACTTAACTCCTGGTCAGGAGGAGTAGCATGTAACAGCTTGGCTCATGCTACATCGTTACTATTCAGACCACTGGCACTGGAAAAATGCACAAGACTGTCAAGGAAAGAAATGTAAAATGGTGACAACTCATAAAGAATATGATTATATTTTACTTCTAAGATTCCATTTTCAAAAAGAGAAACCCGTAGCTTTTATCTTTTCCCTACAATATGGTGGATTGGTAAATGCCTCAGGGGAGTGGTATCTGGAAACAGAACAGAATACCCTCCAAAAGCTTTTAACTAACACTACTTGGACAAGGTAGTTCAGTAAGAGTGTTTAGAAGGCCTCACTCACAAGAGAATTTTTACATCTTTACTTCACGGTTCACCCTCGCATGCCTGTCTCTTTCAATAAACTATTACTCTGCCATTGAGAGCACTTGGCTTGCTGGCTGATATCACACATCTTTCAGTTTCAGATGCCAGCATAGCTGGTATTCCTCGGGGAATTTGCAAGCAAACAGATTTTTGAAAGCTCTCTACCTTCAAGGTCCCTACTCAAACCCCAGCTAGAACAGATGCCAGCAGTTGAAAGCACCATTAGTACCACCTAATGGCTTTTTGGAGGACTGTGTAAGCCAAACAAGTATTCCCATTCCCTTTCATACAGAAAAAAAAAACCCCAAACTTAAAATAAATAAGCAAATAAATAAATATTAAAAAAAAAATAAAAATAGGAGTGGGTTATATTAATAGCATTATTTGTTGAGAAACTTAGTGGCCTGTGAACCAGTAGCAGAAGTGGCGTGGAGGACTGCACTGCAAAATGAGCTCTAGACTCCTTGGTGAGATGGGCTGAAGATACTCTTATTGCTGCTGTTTATGTATTATCTATTCTGTGGACAAGTAAGAGCCTTCAAGGTAGCTGATTTGCCATGGAGACAGGCACAGGAAGGATTCCTGAACTTTTGAGCCCCTGAGTTACCTTAAGAGCCCATAGCCTGTGTTTTCTTACATCTGTAGGGAATTAGAGCCAGGGGAGTTTCCTATCTCAAGGTGAAATTCACTTTTCTCACACTTTGGTCATGCAGTAAAAGACATGCAGTGAATATACCTGATGCATTTAGGCCATATTTTTAAATTTTAAAACTTTGACTTGAAGTATCTCCTGTAGGGGGGAACAGGAAAGAAGGGAGAAAAGACACAGTTTTTCAACCTCCCATTAGAGAACAGTTTTTAGAAAGGAACTGGATAACTTGAGATTTAAGTGTCAGTGCTCTTCCTTTCACGAGTAATCTTTACGCATGAGGAGTTCAAATTTTTTTATAAAGTATGTTTTATCACTACCTTTTAATGTCTTTATACCCCAGAGCAAATCATTTGCAAATTTACGATGGAAAAATTATTTAATGAAGCCAGTGGTGACTCACTTGCATAGGAGTTTGCAGGCTGGGACACTGGCGTTTGAAGATTCTGAGTATTCATGGTTTGTAGACTTGCAGAAAGAGACCATATGGTATGCATTCATAAACAGAACAGGTTTTGCCCTCACATGAACAGATACGTATCCAGGGTACATACAGCTGTTCATCCCATGCAGACACCTTTGTCTTCTACTTAAATCTAAGTGAGACCTAAAGCTCCGCCTGAAGTTCCAGTTCATCAGACAGTCAAATCAGTATCCTTCCAAGGGATAAGCAAAGCAAAACCAAATTAAATTTACAACAGCTGAGTACATGATCCTATGATCCTATCTTCTGTCATTTAGACTACCTGGTCAAATAACAGGCCCTACATTTGCTCTGACTTAGACTGGATTATTGGTCTTGCCTCTCTGTTGGAGATTGTGGAAACATCTTCAGTGGAGCTCTGTGAGTTGGGGAGGTTGAGATTTTACCTGTAGATTTTAGTGAAATTATTCTTAGGTTATGTGATTAGTAGCAATGAATCAGGCACTTCTATTTTAGCTTTTTGGTGATGTTTATTTCATCTTTAAATTCACGGCATATGCCATTCCTTGTTGTCCACTCTTAGCATTCATTTCCTTAAAGCTCCGAACCTGTTAAGGTGAAATGTTATTTTACAGGGATGTTAATTATAATTACTAAAAAAGTAAAATTCCTAACTCTTGCATATAAAGAAAGCCTTGAAAACATGAAGTCTTCCAAGGGGAAAAAATATAAAAGAGCAATCTTCAGTTATTTTTAAGTCTGTCCAACTCAGGATTTGTTTGGAGACTTGGGGTTGGCAATACAGTTAATTTAATTGTAGAAATTTTACATTACCAGCAAATTTATCCCTCAGCTTTTTGGAAGAAGGCAGATTTTGGACCTCCACCTCTCTGTGCCTGTGTCTCACTGGCTCACCCACATACAGCCTGGCCAAAGACATACAGATGCCGTGGTCACAAGCAGCTAAATAAGATGGGAAAGTATCAAATATAGGTGAATGATAATTACTGTAACACTTAACACTTGTATTTTCCTCCATGTCCTAGTCCTGCACAAGCAAGAACTAATTACGATACATTCAGTAATAACAGTATGTTCAGTGAGAACCTAAACCGTGATGGAATAGAAAATCAGTAGATTACAAGATAAAAGGAAGCATCTTTAGGATATTCCCTCTGGAACTCACGCACCCAGGTCCCCCACTGGAGAAGGCACTTCATCTGGACTTCTACACAAACACCTACTCTTTTTCCAGGACCTTGCCTGCAGTACTGTGCCTGCATTGCTTTTGCTTCAGCTGTATCAGTGCAAAGGGGCTGCAGGAACTTCTGTGTTTGTCTACTTGCGATAGGACACAGGAGAGGGCTTGGAAAAACACTTTATAACCGCCACAGGTTCAAAGGAGGCTGACTAACCCCTAAAGCATTTTCTTTTACAGGCTGCAGAGCAAGAGAGGAAAAAAAAATAATACTCTTTGCTGCTCTGCTTGTACTGCTGTAGCAGAGTCATCTTGTGTTTTTGTTCTTGAAGTATGTGATGTCACAAAAAATTAATTACTTGAGCAAAAAGAAATAGGATTGCAGAATAAAAACAGATTTGTAATATTCACCTGATTATAGCTAGAGGTAATAGAAAATCTCCTGATTTATCTTGTGGGAGAAAAGATGGCTTGTTTTAAAAACTTATTCCAGAAAAATGCCTTTTTTTCTCTTTTCAATGGGGTGTCTAGCAGCAATGAAGAGGAAAAAGCATCATCTATGGATTTTATTTATTTATTTATTTATAAAAATAAGCCACATTTCAGTGTTGTCTTGATTTTTAACTTCATATGATAACACTTTTCAAAAATTAAGGCCACTGCTTGGAAGAGGTAGCGGCGGGTGTTGTCTAAGAGGCAACTAAATTGTGTGGGCTGTGCTTTCTCTCTGCTGAACTGACCTCTCTCCAGGCTCTGTGGGGCTGCCCTTGAGCTGTGAGTCAGGGGTGCCAGGACAGGGTGCAATGGATGCAATGTCTGTTTCCCACCACCGAACAACGAGATCATTGGTATGAGAGGAATTATTAAAGTTTTAGGCATTGAACTTCAGAAACAATCAGTACGTTCCGTATATTTGGTCAAGCTCCCAAACAACTGAAGTTCATGGCATTTCTCAGCTTGCCCAGTACACGTCATTGAAGGCAATTTTGCTTTTCCCTGTAAGGGATGGTATATAGGTGAGATTCCCTCTCTATGGGTGCTTCAGGCATGGCAATTTGTGAAAAAATATGCAGCCACTAAATGACAGTGGTTATGCCCCAGTCCAATGCTGAGGGTTATGGAAGTGCACCTGCCTGCCTCCTCCCCCCCATTATTTTCTTGACATTAAAAATTTATATTGAAATAGCATCCCTGTAAAATCCATTGATCATTTGTTCTAACTGACGAGAGAAGACATTTCTGAACCTGTTCAGTGTTTATAATACAGATTTAATGAAGGTGGATGTTGCCAGTTTCACGTATGGTAACAGCTCAGGTTGTATTCTTTATGCTGGTCATTACTTAAGTGGCATTCAACGGCAGTTTCCCTCAGCTAAGCTGCTGAACATCTTTTTCTCCTCTCAGCTTCCTAAAAATTAAGTGTAATTCAAGTCCTGTGAACATTATCCTACAGATAACAAGACAGCAAAAATTCTGATGGGTGCTCATTTAAAGAGGTCATTATTCTTTCTAAATAAATAAAAAGGAAAAAGTTGGTGCTCTCTTATTGGCGAGGAGTATGATTGCTTTTCTCATCTACTTCCTCTATGTTCAATAAATCCTATCATTTACATGAATTCTAAAAGCAATTTTAAAAGGTATTACTTCAAAATATTACAACAGATAACAGATATGCTGAAAACTTACCTTTTTGTTGTTGTTTTTTTTGTGAAACCTTCCTAAAACAACATCTCTTTGACCTAAGAGCACGGTTAACAAAGCACTAAAAACTAAAGATGCTAGTTTATATACATAATTAGCATAGCTCATGCTCTAACTAGAAGAAATAGTTAATTTTCTAAAATGCTGTTTTAAGAAAACAATACCAAACAGAAGGTGTTTATACTCATAAGACTAGGGTAATGCGTTTATCATAAAAAATAAAAAAAAAGCAACAAAATCCACACTAAAAACAAAAGGAAAAAAAAGGGAAAAAAAAAAATAAAGCCAAGACAGGGTTGAAAACAAACAAAAAATCCCCAGTTACCAAAAAAGACCGTGGAAAATGGTAATGATTAAAACAAATTTCTCAGATCAAAAAAACATCTGCATGCTAATCCTGGTGTTTTCAAGTAGAACAACAGACGAAGAGGAAAAAACCCACACATTTAAGAAGAAAAGTGAGAAGCAAACAAAAAATAATGATGAATGGAAAAATGCAACTGTCAGAAAAATTCAGAGGAAGAACCGTTGCATTTGTGTGTTCTTTTATGACGGAGCTTCTGCTGGTGTGACTACATATTCAGCAATGCAAATACTATAATTAAAAAAATGTCAGCTCAAGCAAAATGTTTTTAAATCTTCCTATCAATAAGCATTTAAACTGCTTAAAAATACTGATTATATTAGGAAAAAATGAATGTATTTGGTTTTTGTGTTTCAATTTCTTTCATGGCTGTAACACATTTAAATAGCAGATGTCTCTCCCAGGCAGTGTTTGATAGAGGTACTGTTGATTTCAATACCAAGGTGATAAGAACATATGGAGGGATTCAGTGCAGTGCTGCAGGTCCCAGAGCTCGCTTGTACCCACCCATGGGTCAAGTTCAGCACCAGGCAGAGATCCCAGAACTGCAGCGCAGCTGTACCAGCCCTGTGCGGCTTCCAGGCTGGTTAACTCTGCCCGTCAGCAGAATGGATGAGGCAAGGTGAAGCGCGGCACTGGTAGAGCGAGCAGGGCTGGGGACTCTCCACATCGCACTATGCTGCACAGCCTCGTGGGCACGCACTTACAAGTGCTGCAGACAAAGAGCTCGACTCCAGACAACACAAGGCAGCAAGTGCTGCACAGCATTTTATCCTAGGTCTGGACCAGAACAGGAATGCGTGAAAGAGAGCTCACTAGGGCTTGTGGATGCAAGGTCAATGCAAACTTCTTTCATCTTTGGAGTTGGGAAAATTTTTCACTTTTCACTTTTCAATTAAAGTTGGTGCTTCTTTGTGTAGTAGTAAGACAAAGCTGTCAGGGACAAAGGACAGTTGCGAGTACAAAAAAAACACTTAAGCTAAAATGAAAGTTAGCTCTGATGGTTACAGGTTAGACCAAACGAGCCCAATCTTGCAAATACTTATGCACAGATATATTTTTAGAGACAAAAATAGTCTCAAGCACTTAATGTGTATAGCCACTTCCTTATCATTCAGAGGTTTAAGGAAGATTACTCATTACATATAGTGATCTTAAGGAAGCTCGTAATTACAATGCACCTTAAACCCACACCTTTTTAGGTCTCTTTAAGATATTGTGCCAATGCAAATAACTCAAAGTTGGTTGAACTGTGAAAAATGGCAGTTGAAAAATAATTGTTGATGTACATATTCATCCTGGGCTCACCAGAGAACATTTGTCATGTGGAAAGTCACTCTGAGCTTCCTTCTTTGGTACCAAAAAGTATCAAGATTTTTGTCAGTCTACCTCTGAGGCTGCAGTGCATTTTTTTTTTCTCCCCATTGTGGCCAAGCTCTGTGTTGTGAGAAAGACAGTTTATCTGAGATGTCATTACAAAGTGTGAGAAAATTGTCATCATAAATCATCAATGTGAAAATAAAAGCAACCTCTGGGATTGCAGGATTTCTTCCAAATTTTTCTCCTCATTTCAAAGTGCTCTGTAATCTAACACTACATTTCTGTCTTCTTCAGTTGCTCAAGTGCTGTTATGCGTGTCTAGGTTTCCAGAGAGAGTCACCAAGGCAGTTAGACTGTTAACCCAACCTTGAAGAGCAAACAACAGCACAAGCAACAGCCTGGTTATGAATCTGTAAACATTACCTCATCCATTTCAGAGAAATTTTAACTCTCTTCACTGTTCAGACAATGAGATACAAACTGCCGACTCCAGTGTCAACTGCTTAGATGCCAAAAACATCAATTATAAAAAATAGAATTTAAGAAATCCAGAGTAATAAAACCCACATAAACCCCAGTGACATCCTGATTAGACAATTTTTGAGTCATTCAAAGACAAAACTAAATACATTTCTGTGTATGCTTAACTTTGTTCTGTGTAGAAATCTCACTCAAAAATGACACAAATGACCCAGAAATGAAGTTCGGAATTTGGCAGATGAGTAGAGAGGAATGCATTCCACTACACATTTGTGCAGCAGAATTATGGAATGCACATCTAGACAAGCAAAAAGCTTCACATTTAACAGATAGGATTTGAGGAGAACAGTATTTAATAATGTCAGTTCTGAGCATGATTTTCCCTTCTCATTCTTTCATCCAATTGTGACCTTTTTATGCTATAGTAGTTTCATGTTTTAAGAATATTATTTATCTTACATTCCCTGTTGATCTCTCTTCATTCCAGAGACTGGTCATGACCATTTGGCTACTATTTCTTGCTCCATGCTATTTTGGTTTAGGCTACTTAATTGGAAATAGTTAATTGGCACTGGTGTGTTACATCAGAGAAAATAATGCTCTGAAACTGTATTAAGCTCCCATAAATATTTCACTTTATGCTAATTTCTGTGCTTCCAGCTGAGCTGTTTAAAATGCTCAAACACCACCACCTCCCCCCATTTTTTGTCACAGTGAAATACTTTGCTAGGACACAGTGAAAGGATCAGCCGCTTGTGTTTTAAAATATGTATCAGTGANCCCTAGAAATTTTGCACAAGTCCGCCAGAATTTCTGCCTTGCCATCAAACGCAAATGTGCGTCGTTAAAACTGACGCTGCAAGCACCGTTTTTAATTTTTAAAATTTAAAATATGTTTTCAAAACCCAAACAAATTTGGGTTTTTTCACTGTTTTTACCAAGTCTAATTTTGCAAGGTTTTCTCCTAGAGTAATGAAGAAGAGGGAACAAATTCCACCAGGGTTTAATGTAGTCAGCCTTTGGTGGCCTGAGCCTTTCCCTTAAGTGGTGGCTCGTTTCCAGCTTGGAGTCACCCCGAGAGGCCCTGGGCACTGCAGACCTTTGGCCTGACCCAG
>VWZY01007463.1:57359-97302 GCA_013399075.1 Chloroceryle aenea | reverse complement strand
GGTCTCCATTTGGACATTGAGCCATTGATCACAACTCTTTTGAGAGCTGCCATCCAGCCAATTCCTTATCCACCAGGTGATTCATACATCAGATCCCTGACTCTCCAATGTAGAGACCAAGATGTCCTTCAGGACAGTGTGAAACACTTTGCACATGTCCAGGAAGATTATNATCATGCTAAACTGGTCTTAGCCCCTCTAACTATGACAATATATTTTAGCTAATATATATATTTTAAACTTATTATTAGCTATATTATTATTGTTAGCTATAGTTTAAACTACATATATATATAGTTTAAATGAGATGGCCCAGCATCCTGCAAAGCTGTCTTAAAACTGTCAAGGAGGACCGGCTCCATTATCTTGCCAGGCACTGCGGTGAGACTGACTGGCCTGTAATTCCCCAGGTTTTCCTTTTTTCCCCTTTTGAAAATGAGGGTTATATTTCCCCTTTTCCAGTCAGTGTGAACTTCACCAGACTGCCATGAATTTCAAATATGATGGAAAGAGGCTTTGCAACTTCATCTGCTAGTTTGCTCAGGATCTATGGAAGGAACTTGTCTGGTCCCATGGGCTTGTGCACCTCAAGTTCATTATATGGCCACAAAACTGGTCTTTTACAGTGGGTGGATCTTCATTCTTCCAGTCCCTGTCCTTTCCCCCTGCAACTTGCATTGTGTGGTTAGAGCTCATACCATTAAAGACTGAGGCAAAAAAAGTCATCAAGTACCTCAGCCTTCTCCATGTCCTATGTGACCACATCCCACATTTCCTTATGGAGACAGCCCCACATTTTCCCTGTTCTTCTTTTTGTCACTGATGTACTTACAAGAACTTCTCTTGTTACCCTTGATGTCCCAGGCCAGATTTAATTTTATCTGGGCCTTAGCTTCCTCAACCTGATCCCTGCTCAGGCAGCTTCTTTGTATTCCTCCCAGGTGACTTGTCCTTGTTTCCACCCTTCGTAGGCTTTCTTTTCGCAGCTAGTAGTGTCCAGAAGCTCCCTGTTCATCCACGCAGATCTTGTGGCTTTCTTGTCAACCTTCCTCTTTTTTGGGACACATTGCTCCTGGGCTCAGAGGTGATGGTCCTTGAATACTAGCCAGCTTTCCTGGGCCCCCCTCCCCTCCAGGGCTTTATCCAATGGTAGCATACTGAGCAGGTCCTTGAGGAGTTCAGAGTCTGCTCTCCTGAAGTCCAGTCAAGTGAACTTGCTGTGCACCCACCTTGTTGTCCTAAGGGTCATGAATTCAACCATTTTATGGTCACTGCAGCCAAGTGTGCCCTTGAGCTTCACATTGCCCACCAGCAAACAAGGGAAGGATCTTGAAATCTTCTCGTGTATGAAATTACAGCAACTAGAAGGTCATAAGGAAAAGACTAAAAATAAGCTGTTAACAGTCTCTGTACCACTGAGGAATCCTGCCCCGCTCACATTTCCTCCTCTCTCTCACGCACTTGCAATATGTTTTCAGGGTGCAAGTGTGAGAAAGTACACATACAGAGTTACCATTTTTCTTGGTGTGTGTATTTATTTCTGATGGACAAACATAATTTGGCCATTATCATGGAATCAGTTGGGCAATAGGTTTTATACCTGGCATGTTACTGTTTGCCCTGAAGTCTTGCAAAGGTATTAGAAGTTAGGGTATACTTCAAGTTGATCATAAGGACCTAATTTTCCCTGTAATCTGAATTTAGTTTATGTCCTTGATCCTACATGACACTGGAAGCTCTCATTTTACACATCCTAATATAGTCATATACTGACAGTCACCATTCATTCAAACAAAACCTTGCAAAAAATCTATTTTATGTAAGAATATGAATCATTTCTGACTTGTTGACTTCTATAATAAAGCAAAAGATCTTACACTGCATTGTTTGTTGGGATGGGATGGCGTAGTCTGGTAGGTTTTGTTTGGAGTGTTCTGACAACTATATAATGTTTCACATGTTGTATGGGCTTGACTCGTCTTCAGTTATTTGTGCAACACCGAGGGATCAGCAAAGACAAACATAATTTGTCCGATACCTTGTGTTTTATCACTTCTTATTCATGGCTCTGTTGTAATTCCTGCTACCTTCTGCTCTTAAGACTCCTCTGCAGTACATTCCACAACTCAGGTTAACTTTGATGTAATAAGAAAGCTGTGGACTGGAAGCGTTATGATGCCCATTCTTTTAATGCACCAGCTAGGAGAGACAGAAGAACACAAATGTAGCAAATGCCACTGCACAGTATGCTCTCCAGTTACCTGGAGGCACAATGCCATACAAAAGCATAATGTCATCAAGCACTTGGGTGATTCAGCTCCTCCCTGTCTTCAGTACTACCTTGTAAGAGGTATAATTGAGCTCTTTCTTTCTTTCTGTTCTTTTCAGATTGTTTTTCTCTATGTTTTTTTAAAGTCAACCAAATAGGAAAATTAATGACAGCACATGAGTGCACCACAGAATAATGCTACTTAAGGACTGCTCTGCCCTCAGCTCCAGTTAACCTTAGTGTTTGTTATAGGTTGCAGCCATCTGCATCAATCACAGCTACTTTGGTTGGGAAAAAATCGACCATTATTGCAGCCACATACAGATATATACATTATTTTCCTAAAGTATGATAATCCTCCACTTCCCAAAGAGGGTCTGTGATAGCTGGGAGGAGATGAAACTCAATTTTCTTTTACATCTGCTTGATCCTTTGGTGTAATCAGCACTGCATGTGTCAGGCAAGGTCACAAACTATGGCAATGTTCATCACAACATGCAGTCTCCCCATTCTAGTGCCATTAACTGCTCAGCAACCTGTCCTTCTCCATCCCACTGTTTTTAATCTGCTAGAGCAGTTTAGAGCAGGAATGGGAGAGCTCGCCTCGCAGACCCGTTTCCAAGATTGCTGTCACAGACCCCGCTTTGAGAAAGAGTCAGCAGTGAACCACTACCCTATTTGTTTCAGTGGAATGGGAAAAAGAACATCACAGTGGGATTTAATTTCAAGTTTGCTGGCCAGCACCTGCACCTAGGAAGAGATTCTGATGGCACTGGCATTGCAGGCATTGTAGCATCTCCTCTGAGTTACTTGCTGATAGTTTGTAGAGATCTGTAGCTGATCTAGAGACAATAGGACCAAAAGCATCATTTTTCTTCCTTCTATTTTTCAAAAAGGTACGAAGTCAGGGTGTCACTGCCCTCTGTTACAAAGGTGGCTATTTTCAGAATGGTATGGTCAGCCATGCACTATGATTTTCTGAAAACCTATTTGCTTGACTAGGGTGGCAGGTTCTGGTCAATCTCACCTAATATTTTTTCTTACGGTTCTCATTGTGCTGCAGTTCATTCCTTCATAAAAGCAGATCTTTCCCAAGCTACTGCCCTGCAGATCAAATGGCTCAGATATGTGCCCCATGGCTTTGCTGACTACATCTCTCCCTGACACTCACTGTGCTCTCTTTCCACACAGGTTTCTCCTTCCACATAAGGCCCTCTCTCCCCACCTCACAAGGCAGCACCTCAGCACTGTGCTCCTCACTGTCCCTGGGTAAAGGTCTGCCACATGCAAGGGTTGTCGCACACACACGTTAGCCTCTTGCTTTGAAGTTGTCCTTAGCAAAAATGAGACAGGGTAAAATAAGTAGAAGCATTATGAAATAAACAAGATAGGCCACAGGTGCAGAGAAGTAAAAAGATAACCAAGTCTCTGTCTTCTGAATAGCAACATCAGCTCTAAATAGCTTGCCCTGTATGTATCCAGCTGACAAGCTGACAGATACTTCACAGCCCTCTGGCTGAGGATTTGGTTCTTACACAAACCTATAACTTTCAGATTGCTTTCACGAAAGAGGATCTGGGATTTTTATAGAACCAGATGCATCTTTTGGCAGGAGGTATATGTGCTTGTGTGTGTGTTTGTCTGGAGGGGGACACTTCCAAATTCAAATCCTCCTCTCCCTTCTCTTTCCCTGTAAGGGAAATTGTTAACTCAGGGAAGAGATTTATATTACTAGACCACTGTTTCCTTTTCCCAGTTTCAGAAATGCTACTGTAGTTTTGGAATGGCAAGGTTAGGTGGGCTGCATCATAGAAGATAAACAGTCACCTTGCTCCTCATCTGCTAACACACTGTAAAAGTAAATGTTCTTAGCTGTTTGGCAAAGGGAAAGCCTCAGCTGAAAGCTTCTTCTAGCACAGAGTCTTCCACCACACTTACAGGTGTGTCACTGGAGAAAAGATAAGGTTGCCCTGAATTTGCAAAACAGAAGAGTTCATTCACCTTCCTCCCTATGCAGCTCAAACACAAAATGCCTCTTTGGAGGGAATAAGTTAAACTTGCTGGAAATATAAAATTATTTATTTCAATGAGTGAGAGGTAGGATGCAGAAATCTATTCCTCACCTGTAATTCCTACTGTTTTTATATGCACTGCAAAAGTACTTCTATCAGCACGATGCCAACTGATCATTTCTTCAGTGATGACCAACATTTTCTCTGCTATGCTCTGCTTCTTTGGCCTCAATTCAGCAAAGCATTCGTGTATATCTTTATCTTTAGGCCTGCTAGCAGCCTTTGATAAAAGCATACAGTTTGAAACTAAAGTGCTCTGCTAAATTGGGTCCTTCACAGGACTAAAGAGAAAGTTCACACAAGAGCAAAGCAGGATTGCTTTCCTTCTAGTCACACTTGATTTATTCACTCGCTCTTGCTGGGTACAGCTGTGGATTGCTGGCAGTGTGCTTGGATGGAATTTGAGGGACTCACAGCTTCAAAGATGAGATATACCAGCCTTTAAAACAAGCTTGTGTCAACACAGGAAACAAAAGCATCCATGTAAACAAAGGGAAAAATACACACGGTTGTTACATGCAGCCCTGTATTAGCAATGCTCCAGCAGGTTATAGAGCACTTACTGTATCAGCAGACGTAGCTCTCATTTCTGCTATGGCTTTTCTCCTTGCTTCATGATCAGAGAATAACTGAAGCCAAGCCCGCTAGTTTTGCAGCACACTGTAAAATGTATGAAGAGCTTTCAAAAGCTCTGCCAGTGTCTCATCTATACTGAACTAGCATTATAGTTGTGCTCAGGGAGCGCAGTATGCTACATATCATTGAATTCCTACCTTATTTTTTTTGCTATTTCTGGGATTCTTGAATTTCTGTACTTTTTTTCCTGCAAGCATGGATTTGTCAGTTGTCTTGCTTAGCTTTCAGGGGTGAGGGAGTTGTTGTTTGATTTTTAGAAAGCCAATGAGATTATAAAACATATCCTCTAATTCAATGGGCTTGTAGAGGCTGTGTGTAATTATCAAGATGAAAGGATCAACAGCAGAAAAAAATGTAACATTGCAAATATTAAGCATTTCTGAACTCTCTACCACAAAAGAGTCACCATATATCTCAATACTTCAGGGAGAGCAGGCTGCTTCCTTGTGGTCTTCACTGCCTCGGCTCCTTCCCTACCCTGCCACTAAGTACTGATCAAGAAGCAGCACTATCTCCATGGCTTATGTCAGATGAGCTAGATTTTATTTCATTCTCCATTACAGAGTGGCATGTGCAAGACACCATGAAGGTGACAAACTTTTTGGTCTGCCCAGGGCCATTCTAGTACGAGGTAAACAGTGGTCCTGGCCTCACAGCCAGAGCACGTGCAGCCTTTCATGTCTGTGCACACTTGGCCAACTAGTGCACTAGCTTGGCAGGCTCCTGGATAATTCAGGCTCACTGTCATCCCCTTACACTTGTATAGGTTGACCTCTTGTATAGCCCCCAAGTCCTATTTACTTCAATGAGAAGTAGAAACATTCAGCTCTAGTCACAGCTGTCTCAAGCTTGATACACTCTTCTGTGTGAGATTTACAAAGATTTAATGTTACTTCAAGAGACGTGCAAAAGTCCCTGAGGGAGTTCATCTATGGGAGTCAGATGCCATCACGGGATGCACAGAAGACAGGCGGGTGCCTAATTCCTATTAAGTTAACTCGTGCAAGTATTTTTGTAAGTCCCTCTTGGCACTAATCCCTCTTGGCTTTCCTTCCCTCTTCTCCTTCCCCCTTCAGTCTTTTAAATAATGATAGCACTTAGCATAAAGATGTGTTGCGAGGCTCCACTCAGTGCCTATAAAGTGCTTTTCAACTCTGGCACAAGTGCCTAAGTGTACAGTATTCAGTGAAACTGGAAACAGTGGAGATTTTTATGGAGATCATGTGCAAGCTCTATTCTATCAGATACATTCATCTCAAATTTCCCTGATGTTAACATCATATAGCTAAAAGAGGGTGCCAAATCCCCAGGGCTCTCTGTGCCTTTTGGCACCTCAATTAAATCCCCCAGGTCTGATGCCCATTTCATCTATTTCTGCATGACTGAAGCAAGAGATGTGCTTTGAGGGATAAAAGAACAGGAGATATTTTAGCTAAAGCAATGAAGCTAAGTCTTAGTTATACTTTGATATCTTCAAAGATAAGACAGATAATATATAAAGCAACTGCATTACAAACAAAGAACACATAGACAGTAGGGAAGGATGGAAGCATACAAATGACAAACCAGTACTTTGGTAACAGTGAGATGAAATACAACCGATTTGTTTATCAGACCATTCTATTAACCTCCAATGAAATATTTCATCTTTTATAATTTGAGCTTTCCTTTTTGTTATTAGGCCTTAATAGCTAAATTGGCATCTTGCAGACCAGGTCAGGAAATAAAAGCAAGTACAGAGGTTCACAGACAATTCAGTCCCTTAATCTATTCTGCACAGAAGCTGCATCAGCCCCCAGTTTATGATGTGGCTGATGTTTTGTTCCTACATCCTCTTCTGGATGCAGTGTTTATGCCAATAGAATCAGAATCGTAGAATGTTAGGGGTTGGAAGGGGCCTCTGGAGATGGAGTCTAACATGCCTGCCAGAGCAGGATCACCTAGGGCATGCCACACAGGATTGCATCCAGGCGGGTCATGAAAGCTTCCAGAGAAGGAGACTCCACAACCTCTCTGAGCAGCTTATTCCAGTCCTCTGTCACCCTCACAGTAAAGAAGTTTTTCCTCTTGTTGAGGTAGAACGTTCTGTGTTCCTGTTTGTGTCCATTGCCCCTCATCCTACCACAGGGCACCACTGTGCTGGTGAAAGAGACACCACTTCTCCTTTTGCAGGCAACCTTTCCAGAGCTGTTCACAGAGACCTGCTCCTGGGAGCCCTCCTCACTTCCACTGTGTTAAGACGGTATAGGTTTTCTAGAAATCTGAGAGCTACAATGAGCTTCTTTTGACTGAAATGGGTTAAGGCGTAGTACAGCTAACAACCTCCCTCCTGGCAGGGTGTGCTGATGAGTGGTAGCAAAGACTCTTAAGCCAATACAGCTGCAGCTGAGAGAAAACATGTGAGCAAGACCTCACTCCCCCATCCGAGCCCATTTGGTTGTGTAAGGTAGAGCTGCGGTGCAGTTTATGCTCTATCCGTTCAGGCAGGAGCAGGGAAAAGGAAAACAATCGGGCACATGAAAACACGAGCCAAAACTTTCCCTTTGCTACCGGGCCAAAGAAAGGCTGAAGAGGAGGTTCAGATGCAGTGGTTTGGGCAGTCAGATGGCCTAGTTGTGATGAATTTTAGACTATGTTCCTTAGCACAACAAACTGAAAAGGATCCAGCTCCAAGAGCCCCACCGGAGCACAATGGCTGGAGGTGGAAATGAGCTTGAATGCTGTTCCAATTTGGTGGGCACATTCTGATGTCCCAGCTGAGGCTCCTAAGGGGAATAGGAAAAGGAGGGTCTATCTTGTGAATTGTGCCAAGTGTTAGCTGCCACATTGCCTGCCTGGATCAGATCTGCATAATTTTGCCCCTTCTCAGCAGCAGAAGTGCAAGCACCTGGAGTGTTTTGATGGCAGAAGCAGGAGTGCCTGGGGAATTCTGGCACCACTAGGGTCAGCTGGCAGCTGAGAAAAGGTTCAAAGGCTTTAAATACTGAGCTTCAGGGCCCAAGTTCCCTGTCCAGGAGAGAGGACAGAAGAATCCTACTGATTATTTTATTTCAACAGTTAGACAAATATTGCTTCAATAATTTGAAAGTTGCTCTTGCAGTTATCAACCCTCTTTGGCCCTCAAATGTCAGCAATCCATTAAAAGTCCTACATAATAACCACTCTTACTCCATTCCTTTCTCCCATTTCCTTTTTTTTTTTTTTGTTCCTTCCTGATGTACTCATCCATTTAAACGAGGACAAAATTAATAAAGCTTGTTCCCAAAACTCTGCCAATTATCTAAGTGGAGACAGTTATCAGCCACATTTGAGAGAAAAAAAGGCATCGTATTACCTATGCTGTCAGCTAATGCCAGAGAAGATTATATGTAAAACTGGTTATATTCACAGGAATGATTTGGTGCAACAAACTAGGTCACTCCATAACCATCCTTGTATGTGCAATGTGATGTGTTTCTTCAGATAGGGGAAGGAAGAAAAATGTATCATCTGCCAATTGGAAATGGATTCCACCTTACTCTTCTGAAAGCCCATGCAAGTAATCCTCTGAATTTATGCAGCTATAAGAAAAAGGCAAAAAATAATAAAGTTTTTTTTCCTTTTCCTGGCCAGCAAGAGGCTTTTACTAAAATATTATTGAGTAGTAACAAACGTACATGAAACCTACAGAATTGTACTTGACATGAATGTCTTTTTTAAAATAAACAGACATGTTTGATTATTTGTAATCCAGTTTAATCCACTGTGTAATGTTAAATATTTTAAGAGAATTTTTCTTCCATTTGTTCTCAGCATGGTTGGCCTGAAGCCAAGATGTTGTTATTTTTAAAGGCAGCACTCTACTAAGTGTTTTGAATTTCTTTCATGTTGGCTCTTTTTATAGCATTTTGAAATTGATTGTGCATAGCAAATTCACAAACAGCATAAAAACTATGGCAGCATATATATCTCTCGTGTAGGGAAACTCCTGCTCTCACTTCACAGAGTTCTCCATCAGGAAGGACTCCACAAAGTAGTTGCTAGGAGAAATGAAACAGACCTGTGAGTATGGAAGAATAGTTAAAATCCTGCTTTTATACCTACAAAGCCAAAATAAAAACAGTTCCTCTCTGCACCTCTGACAGAGAAGAAGCAGGCAGATTTCTGAAAACTACGGAGCAGAGCATAGTCACGGGTGAAAGAACTGAGCCTTAGCCAGGTACAGAGGTCTGGAGAGAATGTGGGTTGTTTATGGACTGAAACCAGGACCCAGGTTTTATCATACAGTTTTAAATACACTGGTTAATGGCACTTTGGAGGCAAAAGATGAAGTAAATCAATCTCTGTAAGAAACTGTTTCCTTCAGAAGCAGGTAACACACCAGTTTTTCTCTGTCAGCTTTTCATTCCCTGGCAAGAGAGCATGTTTTTGGTCTTTCTGGGGATGCAGCTAGCAGATAAAGCTTGCTACAACTGTTCTTCTGCTTCTCCTGGTCCCAACAGGTATTTCACACCCCTCTCCACTCCCCTCCCCACAAAAGGCTGCCATGGCCCCTTCCGTCTGCTGTTCTCCCTCTCAGCACATTTCAGATCTGGAATTTAAACTTCCCAAATTAACCATACCACATCTGAAAGTCTGGGCCTTGGCCCCAATATGTATTAGTGTGGCTTTCCACTCCGGAGGTATTTTCTCTCAAAGAATGAAAACACATTGTAAGTACACATTGCCTTTCATTCCATTCCAGCTCTGAGGTGGCAACAACACAGGTTTGATTTCCAAATATTATTTGGCAAACATCAGACTAGAAACATGCTTTGTTAAATGAAAATGGAAATTCTCCAATAATCACCCATCTCCAGGAGTTGGGTCTTTAATTAAAATATCAAATACTGCAAGACCTGTAATGGAATTGCCAGTCAGCGGTGTCTCACATTTCTGTCCTACTTGCTCAGGCTTCTAGAGAGGCAGCATCACTTTCTTTGTAAAACTTTCTGCCATGTAAAAAGTAAGCTGCATGAGATCAGAGTTCTCTTGTAAGATATTTGTATAGGTCTATAACTATTTTTTCAGAAATTTATTTTGTATTCATTCATAACCAGCAGAGAGTATGAAAACTGTGGCATGGAGAAACTCATTCCAGGAGTTCTGTAGCACCCTGCAGCTTATCAAAGCTAATTTGGGTAGTTAGCTTGTCTTTCACTGAACATGTCTGCAGCAGTCATTGGATTGGGATGTTTCCTTATGCCTTCTTGAGAGCTAATACGTGTCCTGGGTGGAAGGATGAATTTGAAAAATGTTCATATAGCCTGTGACCAGCTATGGGACTACTTTGATCCTATCAAACCACAGGAATACTAAAATACACACCAAAAAAAAAAAAAGAAAAAAAAAGTATGCAACTCCACTGAGGTGAAACGATTTCTTTCTCTATTTTGCTTTGAAGAGCAGTAAGGCATGTTATTTTTTTTCCTTTTTTGATCAAGAAGACCAGCTTGTGTGTCACACTATCTTACAATTAGATAAGAATAGGGAGCCATAAATCACTCTCCCAAATTCCCTGTGTTTACTAAAGGGTCTGTTTAAGGATCTGGTAAAGGAGCCTTAAAAAAGCTCCAGATACTGCCAGGAAGGACACATTCCCCCAGACTTCATTGTTAGCACTGGAACTGAACTCCAGTAACTCTGCTCACTTACACTATCAGCACAGGAAGCACGCCCAGGATCATCTCAGACTGCAGCTTCTAGAAGGAGAGATTGGGGAAAGTGGAGATACAGGCTGCTGTAGTGATTATAGAGCTCCCCAGGAATGCCTAAGCTTTGTCTGGGAGGACTTATGGCCTCACAGACTGCCAGAAAGCAGGACTGCTTAAAGTCACCCTCATCTAGGTTTCCCTCGGGCCTCCAAATTACAGACTGCACCTCTGAGATATGGCTCTGAATTTCAGTCAGCCTTCACTAATGAATTGATGTTGTCTGTTTGGGCCCTGGGCTTGTCCTCGTGACTGCAAGCAGTCCCCTGCCTTAAGTGCTGGTCCAAGGAGACAGCACATGGGAGGGACACTCATTTAAATTCCTTGCTGGGCTGAAGCCTAAATGACTACCTGGCACCTGCGATGCCAGTCGATATGTCAGAGTGCCACTGGCATGAACTTAATATAAATGCAATGAAAAGGTGCATCTGGGAGGTGTGCCCTGAGTCTTCCTCGTCTGGCTGCATCCCAGGCTCACAGCTGGATAACCATCTGTGTCCCAGCTCTGAAGCACTGCCAAGCTAAGAGCCTCTCTACTGCCACTCCTTCTCTTTCTCCTTGCTGCTGCTTCTCATTATTTTCTCTTTTTTCCACATTTCTGCTGCATAAAAATTGCCCATCTGACAAAGAGTGTTACAGTCAAAATC
This sequence comes from Chloroceryle aenea, assembly GCA_013399075.1. Classification (NCBI taxonomy): domain Eukaryota; kingdom Metazoa; phylum Chordata; class Aves; order Coraciiformes; family Cerylidae; genus Chloroceryle; species Chloroceryle aenea. The sequence goes on along the minus strand of VWZY01007463.1, from coordinate 85,949 downwards.
TCATTGTGGGCACAGGGGAACACACCTTATATGCAGAGCCAACAATTAAGAATTTATTGCTAGTTTATTATGTTTTAACAGTAAAATAAAAATTAATCAAAGAGTTATTCAGAGTCCAGTTATGATGATGCTAACATTTATAGTCGGTATTATCTAATTATTGCTAATTCTAGTTAATAGTACAATCTAATATTTTAGTGACTGTCTTCCTGGTATCTACCTCTTTTTGTCATGTCACACTCAACTTTATTCTGAGTAGCAATGGCAAATAATTAATGCTCTAGATTCCTCACTGGGAGGAGTATGCTGCTGATCATCAGAATTTCTTCCTCTTTGGTCCTGGGTTTTCTCAGGGTTTTCACATAGTCTGTTGCCAACACTTTTTTAATAGGTGCCCAATTTAAGTTACAGAATATTCACTTAGGAGGTGCTGAAACAATATACAAGGTATAATTTCTTTAGGGTAAAACCATACACTTAACACACAGTTAAGCTAAGAAACACAAAAAAAAGGACATTAGTCACCTGTTGGGCAATTGCCAGTTCAACTAAAACAACGTAAGCTCAGGACCAGACAAGGCCTGGAGTGGCCTCTATTAGGGAAAAAAAAAAAAAAAAAAAAAAAACAACCCACAATTTTTTCAGTAACAANGGGAAAAAAAAAAAAAAAAAAACCAAAAAACCACCCTCATTTTTTCAGTAGCAATGGCTACATCTTATTTCCTAAGGTGCGGGAAAACACAAAACCTGTGTTCACACTGGAGACTGCTGATGCATACACACTCTCGTACATACCAATTACCTCAATGCTTTTGTCAGTAAAACTCTGCCTATCTGGTCTTTTTCCAGGTACCATCAAAAGAACTGCAGTCAAAGTGTTAGATGCTATTCCCTTAACCACCTGAGTTTTTATTTCAAGCTGAAGGTGATCAGCTCTGTTCACATCTGATAGAGTTAAACTTTTCATTTCAAGGAACAGCAGCTTATGATTTTAAGCCTCCATCCTATTCTGGATACTAATGACAAGGAAACATTTTAGTCATTCAGCACTGAAATCAAAGTTCATTGCACACCTGCCAACTGTAGTATTACTATTGCCATTACTAGTAGAGGTAGTAGCATACAGAACCCTGGTACAGGTATAAATATATATTTATAGATACACATGTAAGATCAACACTTAGAATATGGTACTAAATGACAATATGTCACTTCTGACAAACTTCAGGCATCTATAAATGGGAATGAAGGAAAAACTATAATCAGAAATCTTGCCCATTTAATGAAATACCTTTTTTTTTTTTCATAGACAGCCTCAAACTTGGATAATTCCAACTGCTTTATAAGTGCCCATAGTTCAAAATAAATCCTCTTGCAACTTATGGTGTAAAAGAACCTGCAGTAAATCAGAAGAAGGGGGCATTGGGTACAGATTACGAGGAGGAAGAAGAGGTAGATAACTCCAGGCCAGACTTCCTCTTATATTACCTGTGTGTACCTAACACCTGCATTGTTGCTACGTTGCAATGCCTTTAAATAGGAGACAATGTAATTTCTGTTTTCAAACACATAAATTATGGATTGTTTATGTAACTGAAGAAATCAGATTTCATTACATGACAATAAATTCAATAGATAATGTGTTAATGGAGCTAATAAACTCCTGATGTTATTTTGATTTTGCTTTGAAACTTGTCTTCATCCAGCAGGTGAGAAATATCATAATACTGTAAATGTCTTACAGCTTATTTAAGAAAAGATCATTAAAAACAAAGTTGTTAAGGCTTGAGTAGAAATACATGAAAACTTAGAGAGTAATGAGGAGGATACACGTGTATGTATTTATGATTTTATCCATGTTCAGTTTATAATGACTCCTCAAATTTTTTTGGTGTTTTCTGTTTTTTTAAATTAGTGCAAAAATGTCATAGAATAAGAAGATTAAATGCCATTGACCTGACTGCAGTAAGAGTTAGGTTTCTAAAAGCCTTTGAAGGTCTGGTCTCATTCACTCTTTCCATTTTCAGGAACAGTAGCCTTGCAGTTCTCACAAAAATTACTTTGAGGATAAATACAGCAAAGATTATTAAGTGATTGAACTCCCTGGTAATTGAGACTATTCTTGTACCTTAGACAGGTGAATAAACAGTCACATTTGCCTTCGGGGAAATTTGACAATTTTCACTTTACATCAGTTTGCCCATAATTAGAGGTGAGAAGGAAGCAGGAAAGCAGAAAGTGGGAGGATTTCAGTATCAAAGCTAAGTGACCTTGATGGGAAGGAGGCTTTTATCTCTCCAGAAGGAAGCAGTCTAAGGTGATGACAGTCAAAATGCACTAGAAGTACATGTAATATTTAAGATACTTGGGTGGAACGTAATATAAGTGCAAATAACTGCAATATTTAGGAATGTCTGAGATCTAATTAAATGCATGCTTTGTCGCAAATGCATGGATTTCTCTAGATAGAGTCAGTAAATATTTGGTCACCTCATGTGGTATTTAAGCTCCAGAGACTTCAGCTGTAGTCATTAAAGACTGGCTAACAGGAATTCTGCAATAACTGAAAGAAGCAATAGAAGAACTAGCAAACATTAAAAAAAAAAGCTACAACAAATTAGGAGTGACATGCTGGCTCTAATGACAGAAAATTCTCATCAGCTTCAACAAGACAGGCTGGTTGTTTCTGTTTACTGCTTTCTGTAAGAGCATCAGAGTTTAGTTTTGGCTCAAGAAAATACTACATCACTACTTATAAAGTAATCTTTCCACTAATAGAAGAATAGAAGATTTACTCCCTCTAATGTGAAGAGCCATGTCAGAGGTTGTACTGCCACCTCTGTTGGGCAAGTTTCTTTTCTTACTAGTAATACTTTTCTTGAGCATTACCTGCTTGGGGGAATACCTTTGAGATGAAAAGGATTTTCTGAAATAAGAAGTCTCTCTTGTCCAGATTAGTAATTCTTTGTTGTTTTTTTTTTTTAAGCAGAGACATTGTTTAGAGGCATGAAAACACAAAATATGCAGAAATAGTTTGTTTTCATTCTGCTCCTCCCAAACCACTTATCCTGTGTTTTTGATCTTGGCTGTAAATCCTGGCAACTCCAAAGAATTCATTCAGAATCAAACCTAAAACTCCACTGAGCAAAGGTGGCCAATTTTTCAGTCTTCAGCGGCTTGCACAGAGCAACGTTCCGCTGAATCCCGGACTGAGAACAACTACTTGCATCACACATTTTGTATTTCAGGATTAGCTCCTTCAGTTGTCTAAAACATGATAGCAGATCCATCCTAGAAGCTTCCAATCCCCAGTTTACTGTATGCGATGATCACATAGTTATTTAGCATTAACAATATAGTTAAGAGGTGCAGCATGTCTCCCACTCCCTTCCATGGAAAACAATGGCAAAGAGTCAGTGTGGAAGAGATTTTAAAAATAAAGCACTATGTTTAAGTCTCCAGTAGACGAGAATAAGATTTCACTAAGTCCATTAGAGAGCTCACTTCCAAAAACTATAAACTCTGTATCCCAAAGAGATTCCCCATATAACTGTAAAGAATATAATAATGATCACCAATTGCTTTAAGTCAGATTGGAACCTTTGCCTTTTTTTTTTTTTTTTTTTTTGGTACTTTTAAGCAACAGGGGATCAGATCATGTACCACTTAAAGGAATTTTCTTCTTGGTTTCAATGGCCAGAGAAGTATGCTTTAACAATACAAGCAAAAGAGTTAATCACCTGTATAGTATTTGATGTTCACAGTGTATATATGCAGAGCTGTGTGAACTTAGATAGCAAAATATTCCTTATTAAACAACACATTAAGATTTTTTCAAAGAACTAGTGACATAAGTAGCATTTTTAAATACTCCAGAAGTTATTTAGTCACAAGCAACATTATTTTATACTTTTTTCATATTCTGAGAAACAAAATTACTAGCAAAAACATATTAAAAGGCACTTTTCAAAGAAGATAGTCACCTCTTAGATTAGTGATTTGAAAAGAAAGCATGCATGTTTCCTATTCAAGAAGCTTCAAGAGTTTCAGAAACCTCACTCACTGTTCATAAAACCCGTTAAGTAATGAGTCATTCTGGCTGGAAATACATATTGAAGTGGTAAACTTTATTGCCTCACCTGAAGTCAGAGGCAGAGTGTAGATGCTTCTGGTGTGCACTTGTATGATGAATAAATATCTGCCTGGACGAGAATAACCTACTAGTTTGACTGCTAAAACATCCCTGCCATCAAAGCATGGTATTTATTCACCCTGGATGACCTTATTATATTCAACAGTTATTATCCAGGCTTAGCAACTCTGAAGTCATTCAGAAATAGTCAGTTCCTCTCTCTGCTGCAGCTTTTTTTTAATGTTAGCCATGAGGATAGCCCAGGAGAATTTACCATGGCTATTTCCACCCTCAGCCTTCCAGTCTAGCCCTGCTTGAGAAGATCACCTAGATCCTTAATAGGATCCCAAGTAGGATCAACAGATGTGAGAAGGAAGGCCAGCAGATCTGCATTAGCTCTCCTGTCTTTTGCTATAGCTTCTTAAACTCTGTGGTTAATAGGGGTAACAATAAGCAGCTTTTAAACAAAGCTTTTGGTATAGCCAGTTACTATCATGATCAAAGAAATAATAGACTCTTTCATCAAAAAAGAGACATGACCTACTAATCTATAGTTCTTTTAATAGAACATTTGTAATGAAATGAGTCTTAATGGGCATCCCCCTGTTTTCCAGTTGATTGCTCCTGTTGCAGTGTCTTTGAGCAAATGGAGTTCACCTGCTCACAATAAGCCAAGCATTGCGGGGATTTCTGATTTGGTAGCACCCTGAATCTATTTCACAGTGGTAGATGACCATGAAAGTCTATGAGAAATAAAGCAAGCCTTTGACAATCAAATACAGAGCGAAAGTTTAGCTACTTCTACCCTCCCAAGGTCCAATACTAGCAGATTACATCCCACCTAGCAATTGTTTTCTACTAACTTCAGAGTGGGAAATTAGCATATCTTTCTGTCAAGAAGTAAAGAAAAAACACAGCACGGAGCCTCTAGCAGAGAAAAAGAATCAAACAGAATCTGGTGAATGGAAATCTGCTCAAGACAGTCAGCTGAGGTACTCTACCACAGAAGAAATGCGGCACACTGGGAACGGGAGTAGTGAGGAGAGTCACTGTAAGGTGGAACTGCAAAAGGCAGAAAACAACCAAAAAAAAGACACTAGTAATCACGCATAGTATTGTGGCTATCCTTGAAATGTGAAGTTACAGACTGTTGTAACTAAAAAATAGAAAGGAACTGTCACATTTACATATGAAAAGATCTTACATAAGATCTAACATGCCTAAATTAGAATCAGGTGAACTTTGCTTACCTGTTTGCCTTCAGTTCTACCACTTGCTATAACATTTCTGCTCTTGGCTTCTTCTGTAGGAAAGAAATCAGGATTTTCTCAATTAATATAATCTTTGACAACAATATACACTGCCCAAAGTACAACCAAAACATTCCTGTCAAATACATTTCTTCTACTTGTGTTTGTTATTGAACTACCTGATTACTACTGTCAAAGAAAGTCAGTCTTTGATAGGAAGCAATGCTGATACTTGTTGAAAAAGAAACATCACCTCCTTCTTTCTTGTATTCCTGGCTACGCATGTGGCAGTATAGCTCCTACAATACTTCAGGGAGAACTACAATGCCACTAAAACAGCTACAAGCCCAGATTTGTCTCTTGCGTTTGGAGACTGTAACTGACACCTTGGCATTGAGTAGTTGCTTATCAGAACAGAAAGGAACTGTTGTCTATGGCTCTGTCTCAGTTATGGGAGCTTGTGGATAATCTTCCTCTGATGGTATGGAGATAGGTGCCTAAATAAGTGGTAGGTTGAGTGTGCATGGAAAAAGTAAAACATATCTCGCCTACATTAAGAAAAACAATTTTCAGAGAGAAGCTGACCAGGTGTTTGTTTATTTTAGTATGTCTAAATATTTGGAATAGTTCCCTTACTTGAGATTTTTGGGTGGTGCCATCTCATACCTTTCTTAGAATGGAGTCTTGTTTAAAATAGCTGTATTTTTGCTTTACAATGAAAAGCTTAAAAATTCTAAGAGCCTGTCTAGAAGACTTTCAAGAAATAGAGCCTAAAAAGAAACCGAAGAAGAGGTTTTCCAACCACAGCTTTTTCAGTAGAAAGGAAAAATGCTTTTTACTTAGACACTTCAAGTCACCCAAGAGCCTTCCATATTCCTATTAAAACTGGGTAGGAAGGCTAGCCTCCTTCTCAGACATACATCAAACTGCAACCTTGATAGAATCATCTGGGTTGGAAAAGACCTTTAAGATCATCAAGTCTACCAAGTCCACCACTAAGCCATATCCCCAAGCACCACATCTGTACAGCTTCTAAGTGCATCCAAGGATGGTGACTCAACCACCTCCCTGGGCACCCCGTTCCAATGCCTGACAACAGTTTCAGTGAAAAAAAAAATCCTAATGTCCATTTTAAACCTCCCCTGGGGCAGCTTTATGTTCTATCACTTGTTACTTTGGAGAAGAAAACAGCACCTACCCACGAACAACATCCTTTCAGGTAGTTGTAGAGGGTAGCAAGGTCTCCCCTCAGCTTCCTTTTCTTCAGACTAAATAGCCCCAGTTCCCTCAGCTGCTTCTCATAGGACTCGGTCTCCAGACCTTTCACCAGCTTAGCTGCTCTCCTCTGGACCCACTTCAGCACCTCAATGTCTTGCTTGCATTCAGATGCCCAAAACTGAACACTGTAGTCAAGGTGTGCCCTCACCAATGCTGAGTACAGAGGGACAATCAGCTCCCTGGTCCTGCTGGCCACACTATTCCCAATGCAGTCGAGGATGCAGAGTCAGCCTTCTTGGTCAGCTGGGCACACTGCTGGCTCATATTCAGCCAGCTGCTGATAAACACCCCCATGTCCCTTTCTGCTGAGCATCTTTCCAGCCACTCCTCCCCAAGCCTATAGCATTGACTGGGTTTGTTGTGGCCCAAGTTCAGGACTCACCACTTGGCCTTGTTGAAACCCACAAGACTGGCCTCAGTCCATTTATCCAGCCTGTCTGTGGCCCTCTACAAAGCCTTCCTACCCTCAAGTAGATTGACACACCTACCCACCTAGCTTTTACTACATGTCTGAGAATGATAGCTGTCACAACAGGATGACAATACTGCAGACTTCCATCAAGTACTGCAACAAGAATAAAGTTTTCCTACAGCATTTTCATGGCTTCCAGGATACTTTTGGTACTGCTGAAAACCCTTTGGCTATGACTCCATGAACATCTGCTGCTCTCTTCATAAAGGTATTGATCAGGAATAAAAGACCAGGTACTGGGTATGCATAGCAGTAGGAATGCTAGCACTTTGTTCTCCTACTAAATACAGTTGATTGCTTATCTGGTTTAGTCCTCTCCATCAAGGAACAACTTCATATAATTTACAGCATTATTCTCTATTACCTGCTAGTCACATACTTGCCCCCCATTTTAGATTAGAACACAGCATTAGCAGAGTGCTTCCCTCTGCAGGAGGACAATGAAATACCATTGAGGCCTGTCCCCACATCCTCTGCAGAAGACAGGAAAGGCTAGAAGCCTTTGGACAGACCAGCTCCTGCTACCTGTTGATACTATGCAGAGGTAGCACACAAAGGACAGGACAAGGTAGATCTGGGTTGGTCCTTCTCCATATAACTGTTTACAGAGGTGACTAGCCTGTGACACATATATAAGACTGCTGCTCTTGCAGCAGTTCCTGCTCCTGCCTACACATGAAGATCTGAACATCAGATCTTTTTCCAGGTGCTCAAGCTACACGCTCCAGCATATGCCAACATCCAGCCAGTATATGCAGCAAAGGTGCATGTGGTGGTTAAAAGACATATATTACTCCTTAGACTGGCACACCATCAGAAAGGAAGAAGAATAACTTTGTCATTAAAATGATGCTGTATGACTGAGGAAATCTAAGTCTAGGTTCCAGCCCTGCACAGAAAAGTCAGTTGGTGCAACCATACAGTGCAAACAACAGTTCCTTTTCTGTATCTTTCCTCTATCTTGTATATTGACACTTTATGCACAGTGGATAAAGGAGATGCTCCCAGTGTGGCTAAATAGAGACTTAGTGTGGATATCTCTGAAACAAGATGACAGTAATGCTCTTTTCAAATGCCAGGTGAAAAAAAAAAAATCTAAATGAGAGCAGAAAAAACCCATCATCAATTCACTTACCAGCTACGGAACAAAGTCATACAGACATCTTTTGCCACTGCCATTTGTGCACTAAAGGAGATATTCTCACTTTCCCTCTTTTGTTAGCAGGTGCTTTTGTAAAGGCTAGTGTTCATTTGTGTTCAGGTCCACCACAGTTAAAGCAGTTACATTCTTCAAAAGTGCCTTGTTAATAGATCCCAATGCAAGATGGAGATAGTAGTTATCTTAACATTTCTGCTACATTTAGTTGTTTTCATAGTTCTGGACCTTTTTGTTCCTGCTGAGAGAACTGAATACAAAAAATAACTTTGAAAGACATTATAATCAACCACTGCTGGCTGCAATTACATTGTGTATTTGCTGTCTCCAGAAAGTATCTCTAATTTAAAACCACAAATCTTTCAGTTTGAATTCTGTCTTGGCTCTGCTCTGTTTAGTTATTTCAGAGGTGTATTTACAGGAATGATCACTAGACCATATGGATATATATAATAAAGATATTAAAAAAAGTGAACATCAGAAAATTAAAATTTCATCAGATGTCTTTACACTGAAAATTTAGCAATTTTTTTGTGTTTATGACTGATGTTTACAAATGAATGCCTCATGGACAATGAGGGAAGAAGGGCATTTGGATTTCAGAGCTGCAAAAGCTAATTCACACTTGAGAAAATTACTAGAGGAAGACTTTCAGATCTGACTGGTCATAAGAGACACAATTGTAAAGTAAAAAAAAAGTTGTTGAGTTTGACCTTAAATCCAAGTCAATTATGGACAAGCCTACAGTGTTAAAGCTTCTGAGCACGTGAACTTAGCTATTACTGAAAATACCTAGCAGGGAATTCTTTGCTATATATGAAAGTGTAGCAATATTATTTTAAAACACATGAATATGACACTGTAAAGAAGCTTCTGTTTTGCTTTTTTTTTTAATATTTAGTCCGAATACTTCATTTTCTTTGTGCAGCTATTGCTATTTTAATCTTTCCCCACCATTATGTAAAAGTTATTTTTCTGCAGATTTTCCTTACAGCCTTAATCCTTTTCTTGCAGTCTTGCCTGTCATGGTGGTAGAACCGCATACTACGCACTTGCAAAGACAGAGACAGCCTCAATGGCAGCCTATGGCCTTGACTCCTATGGGCAGCTGAAGTTCTCTTAAGGACTTGGACACTGCTTCATTGGCATGGCTTTGCAACCAAGTAAAACCCAGACAAACAACCCCCAGATCCTTACCTAGCACATATGACTCCATAGCACAAACTATCACAACACTCACAACCTAACCACCATTCTCCCAACCAGTAGTATTTTTTTTCCCCCCACCTTTTATTCCTTAGGCTTTGTCAATGAAGTGTTGATGACCTCTCAGGCTTGACAGGTTAAACACTTGCACCTGATGCTTGAACCAAAGGAAGGTTCTTCCATCAGGACCATGTAAGTATGGAGAGTATATCTCCTTGCATGGCCTCACCAGGGGACTAGTAACTGACTCTCGTGCAAAGGGAAACTGTGAAGCTAGAGCCTGTGATTCAGTTAATGTGTTAAATTAAAATTCAGTTTGCTTTGTAGAATGGTTTGGAATTTAAGCAGGGTCAGTTTGCCTGGCAAACTCAATTTGTGATAGCTGTGTAAGCATCTAGGAGATACGATATCAGAATATTTTTGGTACAACCCCACATCTTCTACAAAATTAAATAGAAATTAACGCTTCCAACGCAGAACACTCCTACAGTCTTTGATGAAGCCAGGGAATAGCCTGCATCTTTCTACCACCAACCCTAAATCAGACCTGACTGGGGGGCAGTAAAGGCACATACATGGATGCACTCATAGTGTAATCTGCTAGAATGGTAGAGCAAGGTCTATCTTCTGTCAATGTATTTTTCCCCAAGAACCTAAAGAATCTCCATAATGATGGATGCAGTTTATTGTGTCACATAAATGGGAAAAAAAACCAACCAAACAACACAAAACAAACAAAACCTAAACCTAACAAATTTTGTTAGCTCATTTTTTAGATCTGTTGGACACTCACCCGAGGTATATCAGTATAATTTCCCATGCTCATTTTCCTATATTACTATGCCACATCATGTCTTAACTTTCACCTGCTCATTCAGTCTTGGTGTGAGAATAACAGTACATTATCAGCTCTTGAAAATCCAGCTGATGTTCATTCCAGTGTACTAATGGACCTTATTCCTAACGTGTGAAGCTTTACACTCAACCCTCAAACAATGAAACTGCACCTAGATGACTAGGAAATAAAAAATCTATTATACTGGCATTTCTGTTTGAATAAAGGTTATGTCAGTAACTTTAGATACACTGATGGTTGTTGGCATATTTAGAGGCTATTTAAAATCTAATAATCAGCAGCCTATAATGTCAAAAATGTATAAATACAGAAATGTAATTGAATGTGTGGGATCTGAAAAGAAATTATGCTCAAGTCCATATTCCTTTGAAAATCTGTTGAGGGGGGAGTACTATGGGGCTGAACAGAAAGAAGTGAAGAAAAAAAATTTTTATTTCTCCTTGCTGCTGCCTCTCGTGGGAATGCTCTTTGCTAGTTTGATTTATTTAATCACAAACTGGGAAGACCAGCAAAACCCACAGTGCTGAACGGGAGAAGAGGTTTAACCTCTTTGGGGTTCCTTGTGTCAAGAACCTGTGCCCGATGGCTCTCACTGTGCCAGAAAGGCATCTCGAGGGTGGAGCTCCCCGATTCCTAGAGTGATTCAAATGGACACATTTCCTCTTTGATTTATGGTTGAAATAATTAAGTCTTTCTCTGGGAAGGTGTAAATTTGCACTGATTTCTCACATTGGTGGCATTAAGACTTTATCAATATTAATGAGATACTGGAGGAGAGTGTGTATAGAAAGGTTGACTGGGAATCTCATCACCTAGGGGAAATAATTCTGAAGTAAGTTGAAGTTTGAAGTGGTGATTAAGAAATTGTCTGAGGTTTTGATCCTTCAAAGAGGCATGAACATAAACTTTAAATCTGTGACTTGTCACACCAAAGACAGTTCTGTGCCTGCAAGTAGTGACATTGCTTTTATGTTAATAATCATCATACCTAAAGTTAGACTGGGAGGTTTTTTAAGCTTGAGTATGCAGATTCCTTTTCTCCTGAAAAAAAAAAACAGATTTGTTATATATTTGACTTGACAGAGTTAAGCCAGTTTTCTGAGGCTGTTGTACAGGAAAATATTTTTATACTCTTAGTAGTTGATTAACACAGTTGAGTTCCCTGACCAGCTGATGGTTGAGAGAAATACCATGTTTAAAGTGCCCCTTTTGTCTTATTGCCTGTCTGTGTAATATGAAGAAGACGAAAGAAATTTTAGCCCCCATTTAAAGGTCCCATCAGTTATATTTGCATTTCTACATGTACAGAAAATAAAATACCCCTGGTGAATGACTTGTTTGCAAAATAAAGAAGACTGCATGAGAAAACCTGTTGCATTGCAGAGACCTCTCTGGACACTGTGTCTGGAGCACAAAATGGTATTTAAAAACCACAGGAAGGAAGCGTCTATACTAAAGGCTTACTTCAGAGTACAGTGCTCCTGTCCTTTTTACTCACTCAACTGAATTTATCACTACGACCCATAAAACAGTTATCAGCACCTACAGGGCAAAGAGACCCTGGACTTCAGTTGGTGCTTACCCCAATTGCATGCTTAAGTGGAGTCTGTAAAGGTGTGTCTCCTTTCTTGCTACTCACAAGGAAGCTGCTGGGACATAGCTGCTTTGCTGCTTCATGAAGACTACCCAGTCAAGAGGGACATTATAGGATCATGCCCTTATTTCAGCATTTTGGAAACATCTCTGCAGAGAAGAGTAAAAAGGCTGTATTTCACAGATATGATATCATTCTTACGAGCTATATTTCAGCATGAAGCACTATAAAACCTCTCCCATGACATCAGAGCTGTGAAATACAGCTGACTTCAAGTGCAGAAAATTTCCCTGCAGGAATAATTGTTTCCTGGCAATTGGTCTTTGAAGGACTGATCCTTTAAAAGGCTGGCACAAATCCTGTCTAGGTAATGGTGGTCCACACGGCACTGCTCAGGAATTATTACATGCAGAAGAGGTATGGAGACCCACTGTAGTATTTGGCCATAGGGGTAATGAAATGAGCACCTGGGGAGCCTGTCAGGTCATGATTTTCACTCCCTCATGCTTCAGCAATCCATGCAGACTCCACTAATAGCAAAATAATAGGTTCACTTATGTGCTGTGCTCCCTACCCCAGACTCTGCCTCTCCAGTAAAGTAAGCCATGTGCACACAGCCAGAGCTACCATCTCATCCACCTTTTCACATCAGCACTTTAAACACAGATCATGACAGGTGGCTGCTTGCCAGGGCAGGCTGCCACTGCCCAGGGCACGAATCAACTCACCTGGGCAGGCCCCAACCTTCCTGCAAAGGAAGGGAAGTCAAGAAAAGGGAAGTCAAACTGCATGAGAAATAATCTCCTCTTTTGTATCACACCAGGGAAGATGTCCACCACAACAGACTCCACACAGAGCTGGGGGTTAGAAGAGTCGATGTTGGCAGAGCCATAAAGGACAAGAACCTACACAGGTCAGAAGGGTACAGAAAAAGGTTGAGAGACTATAAACTGGGAGAGAGTTAAAGCCACCTCAGCTCTTCCTAGCTTGGTGCTTGAATCTGCTGTGTCCCCCTCTAGCGATCTGCACATTTATTTGCTGCTGCCCCATGAAACACGCTGAAGGCAGTTGTTGCATCCATACTCTAAAGCATAGTCACACTGACTTTTTCTGTTCCTCCTCTGTGAAGGTCTTATTGTAGTAAGCAGTGGCTGTATTCTTGCTGTTCTATCTGTGTGTATGTGCGTGTGTGTGCACATTTACAAACTCTGTATATATGCGTGTATACACCTATGTGTCCGTGCCTATCTCGCAGCACTCAAAGCCTTACATGGACACAGCTCCCATGGTCTGCAGGACAGAGTTGGTTTTACCTACAGAAAGTTCACTGCCTTTAGTGAGAGCTAATCTAGAAACCTTCCCTCTTCTCCAGAGGAAACTACACTGATTTAAAATTAATTGTACCTTTTCAATTCTTCCTTTTAATGCTGAAAACCTGTCTTCTTCTCACCTAGATCTTACTGGTTTACAGTATTTTACCTTGTGAAACAGTAAAACAATATTGTTTGAACATCCCTCTTCCATTTACCTGATATCCATCTAAAAGCTAAGTGGTATTTCTTAATAAAAATTATTTACTAAGAGGAACTGTAAGAGACTTGAAGTTATTTTATACAGTTTATTACTAGTAACAGTAACAACCAGAGGAGTGGCCAACCTGAGGCACTGTAAATGCTTTAACTCCATCAGTGTAGCTCAAAGGTTAAATTCTGACTGATTTGCACCTTTAAAAAAAACTAAACACATGTAATATAGGGGAATAAAATGGCCTTTGATACAGAATATGATCCAAGTAGTGTTCTGTGAAATGCTTGCAAAATAAAACAAAATGAAATCCCTTTTGAGTTTGGTATAGTCATTCCAGACTATTATTCTACAATCTTTATTTACAGATCCTGAGAGATGTTGAGGTTTGAGCTGCTTCAGAATAATTTATTGGGTTTTGATCAGAATATTGAAAAAAAAAAACAAAAACCAACACTTTTCCAAAGCAAAACCAAATTAAAATTAATCAAATGATTCTTCTCTAAGAGTATGGAACTGTTTGAACTAAACATTTAACAAAGTGTTTATGAAAAATATATGTTGTGGAATGTTTCTGTCAAGTAATTCTGATTTCTTCACATTATAAAATGTACCAGAGTTGTTCCTTAGGTATTTTGCTTGTCTGACTACCCAAGGCACATAGTATTTCTTCTTCCTGAACAGAAGCTTTCAACATTTTAAAAACAGAAGAATTATCTGCACTACACTGTGGTACAGCATGTTTATTTTTTTCATGATGAAAATCATGAAATCTTCAGAGTTAGGGATCGTTTTCATAGTTATTTTCTCAGTGCACAGATATTTAGTCTTAAGAATAGTACAAAGCAGGAGCAAGTAAGAATCCACAGGCAGATAGGAACTAGCTAAATGTTTTTATTTTTGTAAGTTATTAATGAAAGCATTATCAAAAAACTCAGTATAAAACTCTAGCAGTAGGTAATTGAGAAAACCAAAATATCTGTTTAACTTCCTACACAGTACCAAAAAGGTCTGGTATGTGGGAGATACTGACAAATATGCACATTTATTACAGTAACCTGTTTATTTTACCCTTCCTAAATATAGTCAAAGGCAAAACTCCTTAAATGTGAGGGGAACATCATCAAGTTATCCAACTCCAGGCTCTTCACCCCATAACTATTGCAACAGAATGCCTCCTAAGTTAACAGTGCACATCCTTGCTAGCCCTTCTTTGATGAAATAAGGTAACCTCATCAAGATCCCCATTCAGAAACTAATCAGTTACTTCTCAAAGTTCAGGCAGTAAAAAGAGGAATGCCTGGTTTGCCTTAGTCAATGAATGGAAGTAGATGGAGTTAAAGGGAACCCCCCCTCCCCACAAACACAAACAGAAACAATGGGACTTCTTCCTCCTACTGAATATAGATTCACACAGATTATATTCTGGTTCAAAAATCACTATTGCTTTTCTAAGTTTTGAATTTACTTGCTGTAGTGACAAATGTTAAGTACCTTTGAAAATGCTAAAAAAGCTGTTGTTTTTCTTTTCAGGGATTTCTTTGAAACTGCAAAGACTATTTGAAGAAGGAAGACGGGATGAGATTGGATTCAGTGCAGTAAAGTAGGTTAATTTGAGAACAAGACAAAAAGTCATTATTTAGACCTTCTTGTGTTGCCGTCATGAGAACTTTCCATTGCTTCTGGCTGCTGTTTTGGGCTGGTCAGCCCCACCAAAGTTTCTTAACTCCATTATCCAAAAGGACTAGTGGCTTTCCAGAAAAGGAAAAGGTTTTGGTATTGTCTGGAAACAGCAGGGGAGACTTCCATCGTTCCAAAAGGAGCTGGATGTGGAATCAGTTCTTTTTATTGGAAGAATACACAGGAACTGACTACCAATATGTTGGAAAGGTAAGATTCTTTCATATACATCTGTGTTTTGATTTTAGAAGCACTTGAAAGGCAGAAATAGCAAGATAGTGTTTTAATCAACAACAGGAAGATAGTTCCCCATTTAAACCAGCAAGTCCTATGGCCAATCATGCACATTTATAGTAAAGATTTTCCTTTTAATCTCTGTCTGGGAATAGTGCAGCTTGATTATAAGGTTGCCTAGGCCGGATTTTTGTCCAGCTCCTTTTACATGTTTTTCTTCATGCTCATTAATTTTGCTAGAGTCAAACTATATCAACCAGAAGAGGTTTTGATCCGAGATATTTAGGATTCAGAATATCCATACTTTGGCAAGAATTCTGTCTACCCAGCAAAAGACAGCCATTTCCCTTTTTATTCTCTACTGCACACAAAAATGCTACAGCCACTCTCTGATGAGGTTTTGTGGTGCCACTGAGGACTCTGTGACATGACCTTAATACCACAAGCCATGCTGTTGCAACGAGATGAAGAACACATTGCTTATCTATGTAGAAGCAACAGACATCTGATAATTTCTAGGCTCAAAGCATGCTGACAGAAAAGGAATTGTAGAAAATAATAATAATAAATATATTTTTTTTTTAAAATAACAGCTTAACTCTGAGAATACCCATCTCCCTGAGCCACAGACCCCTGTGTGGGTAATGACCTTTATGTGCATTGTAGAGTTAATGTACCTGTGGTAAGCCTAGAGAGAGACTATACTGCCCAAGATGCCATAGTCTATAGGAGTCTCTCTTGCAGAATGTAGAAATTATGTTATTGATGATGACATTCAAAGCAGAAACAACACAGCTTAGTTTTCCAAACTAAAATGGGATTGTGTTTGATCTCTCAACCCTCTTAGCAAAGGCTGCAGATCACAGTGGTTTGACATTTTATCTCCCTCTGCAAGCTTCTAAGGATTCCCATGAGAAATGATGGCTGCTTTTCTTGCCTGCCAATCATCTGTCACTCAAAGTTGGATGCGACGCTCCTTTCCTGCTAAATGGCTATAAGGCATGATTCAAATGAAGAGCTGTTCATCTGGTGTAATACTCATAGAGCTCCAGCCAGGATAATCAGCATTCATGAAGGGTACCATTGAGCTCAATCTACATGAAAAAGCCAAAGGCAGAGAGTCCTCAGAGAGAAGTAGAGAAGGAAGGTAAGAGGGTAAGAAAAAAAGGCAGAAGAGTAAGAGGGAAGAACTAGGAAGAGAGAGGTTAAAGGAGAGGGAACTTTACAAAGAGGAATCAAGAAAGAGTAGGCGAAAGGGACATCAAATGGAGGTAGAGGATAGGAGTTGGGAGAAAAAAAGATTGCCTAAAGAGAGCACAAATAGAAGCAGAAGATGAGAACAGTGAGGGTGAAAAACAAACCAACAGTTAGGAAATATGGAGTCAAGAATAAAAAAAAAACTAAAATAAACTAAAAGGCAGCATTACTCTACACACCTTCCTGTTTCACAGTCTGCTCGGGGGGGATCAGGGTAATGTGGATCTCTTTCTCCAAAGATAAAGTATGTGGTCCTGAGGTGAATTCTACAGCCTCTAGTTTTCACTATGAATTTTGACATTAAACCTGCTCTACCCCAAGTCCCCAATTCTCTCCACTGCAGAATTAGAGTAGAAGCCACTGGTTTCTCATGGGGGAGTGAATATTCCCGCAGGATGAATTTGCTGATAGTTAAAAAATGGCCTAGTTGGACCACAAAACCGAGAAGGATTGAGCTGGAGTCACTGAGGAAAAAAAAAATGTTATCTTTAAACTTTTCTCTTCTACCTATTGGTACTTTAATACACTGTTACAAAGCATAGAAACAACACATTTTATAAATGTCATTGATTCTGTGTTCCTGGGCTGCTCACAAGTGGCCTTTCACACGTCTTTCAAATGCCAGAACTACTTATACCCTTGTAACTGAACAATTAGCCAAGAGGCATGGAAAAGCAGCCATTTGTTATTAAAGAAAGTTGAGTATTGGTGTGAGGATAAATGATAGAAACAGCCAAATGTCTCCAAATGGAGGTAACCAGGCAATTTAACTGAGCAATTAAACTTGATTGGTGTGGGCAAATGAGGATAATGAACATGTTTATGAAGCATATTTTTTCTCAGAGGACTAATTGTTAATCTTAAATATGAAGTGACAGTGGTAAAAGTATTCACTTATAGTTTTTTTATTATCTTATATCATAAATAAATGTGAACTGGAATATCTCATAAACCAAAGCAATATATGTATGTAAAGAGAAATTGTGTTTATGTCTTACTATTTAAGCAGTTTGATCTGGATCTTCTGGGGATATTTGTGTTTAGTGGTGAAAGTTGGTGGGCATTAACATCATAATTTTAAAAAAAAAATCTGTATAAGCTACAGGAAAAAAGAAATGCAAGCTGGTTTTACTTTTGTCTTCGCATTTGTTAACATCTCTTTAATTCAGATGTTTATGTGAAAATTTGAGATCTAAGAAGTCTGTTGTGAAAGATTCTAACAGCATTATTTCTACAAACTGCCCAAATTACGCCTGTAAAATCCTGTAATTGTTTATGCTACAAAAAACCACATTATAACAGTTTTACAGAGAAGGGGAAAAAAAGCGAAGGGGTATGCATTAAGGTTTCAGATAATAAAAAAGGCATCTGAAGATAGATCTCAAGGCAGTACTGAAGACAATGCTGAAGCATCATCCAAGTTGTGGGCTAGACCACTACTGTGCTCCATACCACGGATTCTATATCCAATGAACCAAAATGCTTTCCCTCCTTTAATAAGATAATTACCTAAACACTTTTGAAACAAAGTAGCACTTGTTTGGTACCCATGTTTGGTACTTCTGGCTATTAAAAAGTGCTCCCCAGTTTTGCATACTACAGACTTTACTCTCAGCCCAAATACGCTGCTGTATCACACTGGACAAGACTCTGCGGCTGCCAACAAGAAGCTGCTAGTGTTATCAATACAACCTGATTGGATGCTGTGGCTCTGACACTAGATCCATAAATTTATTATCCACTTCTTGTATTCCTGAAATTAATTCCCATATATTCATGGAATAAAGCTTTTTAAAAGGAGTAGAAATTCACACCTCCACCCTTGGTTAGTCTCAGACATGATAATATAAGGAATGTGCAGAAAATTTTTAGACAGGAATTATTCATTGCACTGCTGAATAACTTGTGAACTACAGTGATTCACTGAAGTGTGATTGATGGGCATAGTGACATTTTAACCTGAAGATTTTTTTTTTTTTTTTCTGGTTCAGAAATTATGGCATTTGGCAGAGACTAAATCCTAAAATAAAATAAAAGGATTACATGAGCATCAAAATAGATAAGTGCCCAGCACTACCACCTAGCCAAAATCTGCAACATTTGAGTTGAATTTTAAAAGATATTGTTGTACCTGTGGCTTTTTAGTACAATTTTAGAGGTCTGAGGTGAATGCATCTCTAAATCACAGGTAAACAATGAAGTGGTAGTGTGGTAGTGCAGCTGTATATAGAAATACATGCTGTGTTCCCTAGAGGTCTTCAGCTATTCCTGGACAAAAGACTGAAAAAAAATATCTACCCTGTTCCAAGATTATTCCCAGAGGTATAATTACCATTTGTATGCACTTGATGTCTTTGCAAGGCTGTCCCACTGGCTACATAAAATCCGTGTATTGTCATACATCACTGAGGGGTCTAGTTAGAGCACAAACCTACAAATCATTGTTATGTAAAGAGATAGGATGCCTCTTCTTTTTAGACTAAAGAAAGATCTGAACGAGTCTTAAATCTTACTCATTAACCCAGAAACAGCTTCTGTCATTCTACAGTGGGAAGCAGCAACTTGCTTTCCTGATAACAACAGGCACAACTATGGAACTAAAAGGAAATTTCTAGACATACTTTTAATTTTTGCCGTGTTTTATTGATGTTCATATAGTTCAAGCAGGATGCTTGCCTGGAAGCTATCTGATGTTACTACCTGTACAACCTATCACAAGCAATCATCCTCTGCTGACAACTCCATTTTTCAAGGAAGATAAAGTCGAAGTCCTGCTGCTTTGTGCATTGGCAAAGCAGAAAGGATACTGCATTACTGTAGGCAAAACGAGAATCCTTCTATTTGGTGTTGAAAGAATCACTGGGAAAGATAAACTCCCCTCTGTCAGAAATGCTTTAAGGTACTGTTGATCCTGCTTTGGAGGAAGAGGGGATAAACAAAGAGAACAGGAAAGTTTTTCTCCAGCATATCAATAGAAAAAGGAAGACTAAGGATAATGTGGGCCTGCTGATGAATGAGGTGGATCCCCTACTGGCAGAAGACACAGATAAGGTGGAGTTACTGAATGCCTTCTTTGCTTTGGTCTTCACTGCTAACACTAGCTCTCATGAATCCCAGATGCTGGAGGTAAGAGAAAAGGTCTGGAGAGAGGAAGACTTTACCTTGGTCGTGGAGAAGCAGGTTAGAGACTACTTAGCCAAACTGAATACACATAAATCCATGGGCCCCGATGGGATGCACCCGCAAGTGCTGAGAGAGCTGGCAGATGTTATTGCTGTGCCACTTTCCATCATCTTTGAGAGGTCATGGAGAACAGACAAGGAGACTGAGGACTGAAGGAGGTCCAATGTCACTCCAGTCTTTACAAAGGGCAAGAAGGATGGGTGCAGGGAGGATGGAGCTGGACGCTTTTCAGTGGTGTCCAGTGGCAGGACAGGGGGCAATGGGCACAAGCTGGAACACAGAAGTTTCCATCTAAATAGGAGGAAAAACTTCTTTACTGTGAGGCTGGCGAAGCATTGGAACAGGCTGCCCAGGGAGGTTGTGGAGTCTCCTTCCCTGGAGACTTTCAAAACCTGCCTGGATGCAATCCTCCGTAAGCTGCTCTACACAAATATGCTTCGGGGGGGGGATGGGACGAGATGGGGAGTAGATGATATCTAAAGGTCCCTTCCAACTCCAATGATTCTGTAATTCTGTAAACTAAATGGTATCATAATATAGTTTCAGCACTGGTTTTCTTCCTTTTGCGTAATCTTAATTCTGAAGGCAAGTAGAGCCATTCTGTGCAGTGTATTCCATCAGAAGCAAATAAAAAAAGCCAAACAGGTAGAAGCTCTCCAAACCATCAAAAGTAGTGGGACTAAGTGGCACACTGAAGCAAAAATATCTGTCTCAGCATTTGAGGCAGTAATGGGTCACATTACTCCAGTGGTTAAAAAGTATCATATCTTAATTAGATGTCATCATAACCAGCAAAAGAAACCTTCACTTTTTCTCACATCTTTAGTATGCTGTCATTCTGTACTTATCATCTAAACCTTTGTTTCCCAAAAAAATCAAGCTGTGAAAAGTCAAACTGAAATGACTCTTACCATTTGCACTTTTAACATCCTTTCTACAGTTCTATTGGCAAACACTTGCTGTGTTATATTTATGAGGCCTAAAAATCAAAGTGTCCATTTGTAACTTGTAATTATTCAGGGAGTCTACTCAAAAAAAGGACTATATTTTTTTTATGCTCTGAATATCCTTTCTCAAATTCTAGATTCTGCACTCTGTTTCCAGAAGAAATGTCAGCCCAAGAGTCAGACTTTAAGTCTCTGAATGATCTCTCGGACCTGAACAATTTCTGGGCTTGATGTGGCTCACATCAAAACTGAAGGCAGCTATCATTCATCCCTAGGTTGCACCAGTCAGTCTGAGGTACTCCGTGGGTTTCAGCACTGCCCAGTGTACACAAGGCTCTGGGCTAGACCTCTGTCCCTGGCAATTCCTCAGCGGTCTTCCTCCACAGTTAAATGTGGACATGAAATTTGACTTTATGCTGTGCCCCTCAGAGGACCTCCACACCTTTTACCATGCAGAAGGAGGAGGACTGAAGTTTTGCACCTTTCCAAATTTAGGCTCCCCTAAGCACACCATCTGTGTAAGGGTGCTGTGGTCCTCAGGGAGCACTAATGACTATCGGCACCACTCTCTGCAGAGGAACATCTCTCTTAGCAGTGCACAGGGCTTTTGTGAGGCATTTATGGCATTCCTGCCCTTACTCCTGACAAGAAAGTCACAGGGTCCTTTATGTATACCAGTATTAATTAATTGCAATGCTATGTTTAGCACTGGTGAAAGAAGCATTAAGATCAGCCTTGTACAAATGAGGGAACTGATGTACAGGGAGGTTGAATGATCATATGCACAGTTCAAAGTTAGAAATTTCTGAACTGAGATTTTTTAAATAAATAAATAAATAAATCTGAGTTCTTAGCCCATTTTCCCCCTCACGTTTAAACCATAAGGTCAGCTCCTACTTGTCATTCTCTTAAAAGGTAGAACAAATGCTGTGGCACATCTGTACTTCCTTTACTCCTCTTTCATCATTCATATTTTATGTTCCACCACTTGACTTTCCCCAGTGCCCTTCACTCCTATATTGAATTGCACACACATACACAGACTTGTCTTATATTCCTCTTTGAAAGATTTACTGGTGCTGATAGACATTCTCTGCACTGTTGGTCTCCATGGAATAGAGATAACTCTGAAATGAGGGAGGTTAGAGGCCCAGGATGACAATCTAGAAACAGCTTGCTCATTTTTAGCCATCGCATGGGGGCTAAGAAAGAAGATAATGAGAAATGGGTGGGATGGGCAAGAATGTTATTCAGGAAATGAAAAGATGGGAAATATAGCATGGTTAATGTTGATGATTATAATTGTGAATCTACTTGGCATCATCCTCGTATCCAAATACATTACACAATATAAGAGCCTTACAACCATCTGTTTCAAACATACCGCATTTCCTACATCACGGCACATGATGGTACTCACAGTGTAATGGTACATAACCTCCTCCCCTTCTCCCCATTCGCTCAGGGAAGCAAGCACATCCTGGGACCCTCAAGCCAATGTTTCTGTTAATTCTTACTTTTCTTTTTTTTGTGCCCTGAACTAAACAATCCTGTTTTCCATACACTAATAACCCACTCATACCAGTACTTGCAGTTCAGGCCACATATTTTCACAGATCGTGTCCTACTCTTGTTAGCAATCTGCATGTCTTCCTGAATTGTGTGCCCCTGGACTTCCAGCTATAAAAAACATTAATCTTCCTCCCCGAGGAGAGACAACAGGTGAATTTTACGGTTTATTTTGGATTACTTAGATCACCGGTCTTTGGAGCTGTGATTATCATTTTCATATTTGTATAGCACAGTAAAGTCCTCACTATAAAGCTGCAGTATTATGAACAGAACTTGCAGACTAGCAATGGCTAAGAAAAAAACCTCTTTCAGGCTCAAGGCAAAGAACCATTGTTACTCCATCATTTGTTGTTTACACTTGGCTCTCTAAAAAAAAATTAAGCCATAAAGCTTAGAGATATTCCTTTATTAAATGAAACTCATATTTTCTGTCTCCCTTTTCTTTTGCTGCCGTTTTTCCCACTGGTGAGCATAGGTTCACAGTGGGGCAGCAGCAGATTGAGAGCTGTGGCCAGTCAGTGTAACATTTCAAAATACAAACTGAAAATGTGTTGTGATGTGAATGCCTACTGTTGATCCGTATGCGCTAATGCAGACTGTGGTTTGCTTTCACCATTAATGGGGTGAAACAAACCTCAGCATGCACTTGCAAGTACTTCAGGATTCAGTGAAGCTTGTAGTTATGAAAGTCTGAGATGGCAGAAGAAGAAAAAGGAAGAATCACCCTCTGAAAGGAAAGGAGAAAAGGAAAATAACAATCCTTTCTCTCTTCTCTTCCAATTTTGCTAAAAAACCCCACAGAACAACAAAGATTGTAAAGAAATAAAACACCGAGTGAAATGGCAGTTAAAAACATACATTAAAAGAGAAGGGACAAACACATCGGCAAATGTTTATGCTAGAACTATCATTCCCACTGTTTTCAGAGTTGTTTGTTTTGGAGATGCATCAGTCAATGAAGACTGCAGTCCTTCTATCCCCAGCTTGCATATGGCATGTTGTACAGAGCAAGGCTCCAGAAAAGCTCATCTCGAATAGTCTCTCTCTATAGGAAAATCACCTATCTGGCACTACTTCTTGTCTCTTTCTGAAACATCAAGCAATATTTCACCAGTAGATGTCTACTGAAACAAAGAATATTTTAGTGTCCCACACAGGCTCACATAATGACCATTCAGTCATCTTTAGCATATTTGTGGGCTTTACCCTTCTTCTTGGAAGGCAAAATCAAGTTAAGACATTTGTGTAACTACTGTGTTTGCCATCATGTTATCATTAGTGGAAGGTTAAGTTCTCCATGAAAGACAGAACCAAACAGTGTAACTGTACCTTTGGCTGTATGGCATGCCTCCTCCTACCTAGCAGCCCTTGCAATCACGCTGATTGGGACACTGGCAGGGGATTTAAAGGGCAGGAAAACAGAGGTTTCAGAGCATTCATAGTTTCTTTCCATTCCATTCTATGCTCTTTCTGTGTTTTTACACATTTCAGATCAGTTGCTTAAAGCAGAGTTAATGCTGCTTACAACTGCTAAAATTCCTCACAGAATGTCCTGTACACACAGGGAGTATTAACTGCCAAGGGGGTTGCAGGCAAAGGGTTAATGCTCTGTGGATGCAAACCCTTACACCTTGCATGGTGATTGTAAACTGATGTGAGCTTAAGCTTCATGCTACTTCCAAGTAACAAAGCCTGTAAGGATCTTCAACATTCACCTGATAAACCCACCTTATACAAATATCTATTATCTTGCCTACAGAAAATATTTTATGAAAAAATAATTTTTACATTATTTAGCCTGATAGGTTCACACCAATTATATGTGCTTCAGAGAGAATTCTTTTCTTTCATGAATACTAGATACGATCTAATTGGGAGAGCACAGACAGGAATATTCTCACCAAAATAATTCCAGGCTTTCCATTCAAAATGAACCGTCATTCCTAGATAGGCATTGCTGAATCTGGAATTATTACCTGAAGCCTAGGACTGAATATCACTCCTGCCAGATAGAATCACAGAATAATTAAAAGTGGAAGAAACAGATAGTGCTAGAGTCTATCTGGTCTAGCACCTTCCTCAATGAAGGTCCTATTAGAACAGGTTGCTCAAGGAAGTGTCTGGTCAAGTTTTGTGTATTTCTAGTGATGGAGATTCCACAGTTTCTCTGGGTGCTTCTCTCAATGCTTAACTATTTATCCTTTTTCTTTTCTCTCCTAATATCTAACCAGAATTTCACTCACTGCAACCTGTGTCTATTGCCTCTCATCCTATGACTGCCTTCTCGAGCACTGCCTTCTCTACACCCTCCCCTTAGGTAACTGTAAACAACAATAAGCCTTCTCTTCTTATTTCTAAACAAAACCATTTCTCTCTCCTCTCCTCTCCTCACACATCATACACTCTAGCTGCAATAATGCTCCTGGCAACCCTTCTGTAAACTCACTGCAACATGCTAATGGCTTTCTTGTACAAAGAAGGGACAAAGCTAGATGCAGTACTCCAGTTATATGCTCACTATCCCTGAATGGAGGAGAATGATCAGTGCCCTCAGTCAACAGGCTATACTTTTGCTAAAACAAACAAGTTGGCTTTCTTGTCAGCAAGGACACACTGCTGATTATTATTTAATTTCTTGTCTACTAAAATGCCCACATGCTTCACTGCAAAGCTGTTTTCTATCCAGCCTGTACTACCACAAGGGATTCTTTCAGCATACATACAGGACTTCACATTTGTTTGTGCTGAACTTCATGAGGTTTCCATCAGTCCATTTCTCCAGGCTGTTGAAGTCCCTCCAGATAGCAGCTCTACCTTTTCAATATTGAGAGAGTGACACTGAACTGCCCTCCATTTTTTTTATGTTTTGCAAAGCTGCTGAAGATGCATTCTATCATTTGAGTCATTAAGCAACATTGACCCCCAGTATCAACCCCGAGGAGCATCACTAGTAATCAGCCACCAGTCAGACTTTATAGTCAAATCACAACCCTCTGAGCTTGGCTATTCAGCCAATTGTCATCCACTTTATTGGACAGTATTCTATCTCATATCTCACTCATTTGTCTGTCAGGGTTCTATGGAAGACAGTATCAAAGGCCTTGTTAAATTCATGCAATATCCTCTTCTCTCTACTTGCCCACAGTGCCATCCGTGCCATTATGGAAGGTAATCAGGTTAGTCAAGCGTGAATTTCCACTACTGAGTCCATGTTGATTGTTCCAAATCACCTTGTTTTTCCTCATGTACCTGGATTTAGCATCCAAGTGGAAGTTGCTTTATATCCTTCCCTGGTCTCTATTTCCCACATTATTCTTTTTGCCCTTCTTTAGAATGGATGTGACTTTCCCTCTTTTCAGAATTTAAGAACCTTCCCCAATGACTAGGACTATTCAGTCATTAAAGAAAGAAATATTTCATCATCATCCTTAGATGCATCCAGTGTTGCCCTGCAGAAATGAGTTTGTCCAATTTAGAATCAGAATGGTTTGGGTTGGAAGGTACCTTTTAAAATCATCTAATCCAAACCCCTTGCAGTAAGCAGGGGCATCTTCAACTAAATCTGGTTGCTCAGAGCTGCATCCAACCTGACCTTGAATGTTCCCAGGAATGGAGCTTCTACCACCTCTCTGGACAACCTATGCTAGTGTTTCACCACCCTCATTGTCAAAAATTTCTTCTTTTTATCTACAACAAATCTAGCCTCTTTTAGTTTAAAAACATTACCCCCTTGCCCTTTAGCAACAGGCCCTGCCTTGCTAATAGGGCTGCTTTAAGTATTGCAAGGTTGCAATAAGGTCTCATTGGAACCTTCTCTTTTCCAGGCTGAACAACCCCAACTCTCTCAGCCTTTCTTCATAGGAGAGGTGTTCCAGTTCCCTGATCATATTCATGGCCCTCCTCTGGACTAGCTTCAACAAGTCAATGTCTTTTTTACACTGGTGTCTGCAGAGCTTGGGTATAGTACTCCAGGTGGGGTCTCATGAGAGTGGAATAGAAGGGGAGAATCATCTCCCTTGACCTGCTGGCTACACTTCTTTTGATGTGCCCCAGGACGCAGTTGGGTTTCTGGGCTGCAAGCATACATTGTTGGCTCATACTCAGTTTTTCATCCACCAGTACCCCCAAGTCCTCTCTGCAGAGCTGCACTCAATCTCTTCATCCTGTAGCCTGTATTGATACTGGGGATTGTCCCAGCTGAGGTGCAGGACCTTCCACTTGAGCTTGTTGAACCTCATGAGGTTCATACAGACCCACTCTGAAGCTTGTCCAGGTTCCTTTGGATGGCCTCCTGTCCTTCAAGTGTGTCAACCACACTACTCAGTTTGGTGTCATCTGCAAACTTGCTGACAGTGTGCTCAATTCCACTGTCTATGCCATTGATTAAGATATTAAATGGCACTGAGGAATACCACTTGTTACCAATCTCCATCTGGACATCAAGCCATTGACTGCTACCCTCCAGATGTGACCATCCAACTAATTCCTCATCCACCAAACAGTCTGCACATCAAATCCAAACCCTGTATCTCCAACTGAGAGAGAAGAATGTCCTGGGGTATTGTGTCAAAGGCCTTACAGAAGTCCAGATAGATGACATCCGTAGCTCTTCCCTTATCCACTGATGTAGTCACTCCATCATAGAATGCCTTAAAAAGCTTCTCATGTATTGTTTCTCATCTGCTGTGGATAATGTTTCACTCCACCAGGATTTTCTGCTAGGCTCAAGGATCTTTGGGGCCTGTGGGAAAATTGCACTTTCACATCCCTAAGCAGTTCTTTTTTATTTACAAGTAATGGGTCCAACATAATGCATCCTCTGGTCAACTCATCAGTCACCTGGGTTAAGGAATTGTTTTATGACATTTTGCAGAAACCTGAGTTGCTGTACACAGACATACTGCCCTTCCAGTAAACATCAGAATGATTAATGTCCCCCAGGAAGACAATGGCCTGTAATCATAGAGTTTCCTCCATCTGTCTAAAGAAGGCTTCATCTGCTTCATCTCTTTGAGCAGGCAGTCTGTAGGAGGTGCCTACTGTGATGTCTTGTGTTGGTCTGTCCTCTTAACCACAAGCTCTTGACTGATTTGTCACTTGTTCCAAAGCAAAGCTCCATCTACCTGAGCTGGTCTTTTGCTAATCCACCTCCTTGCTTTCCTGGTCTGGCCTTTCTAAAGCACTGCATCCTTCTGTTGCTGCATTCAAGTCGTGTGACCTATCACTTCACATCCTGACTAATGCACTTTGAGGAATAATTATTTGAAAGAAGAATCTACCCAATGGCAACCTTGGCTAAGGTTTCCCATAAACATATTCCTGTTGAGTTGCAAGCCTTAAGAGGGTCCTGTTGAGTTTTAAATGTGCAGCTTTTAGACTGTACCTGCTGTCTCACACAAATCCTTAAATATCTAAACAGCCATGACACATACTTTTGTTTAGAAACAAAGTTGAAGAACATGGCAGCATGGAGATATTTTTTCTTTCCCCAGCTTCTGAACTGTAAAACTAGATGATCCAGGCATGCAGATAAAGACTCAACTAGACTTGTAGATATGAATGAATTTCCTTCTTTTAAGTCTACATTTAAATTTCAATATGGGATCTCCTTTGTTTTAGTGTTTCGTTATGTTCTTCCTTCTCCATCCCTCTACTTTCCTCTCTGCCACACACGCTTTTATATAGCATATAAAATTCATACACATATTTCAGGGTTTGATTGTCAGCATCAAGTACTCAGAATATCAAAGGGTCACCTTTGTCAGTAAGCAAAGGATGAGCATTTGCTTTCAAGTGCATCCATCAGGGACTAGTCAGAAGCTGCTACTTGCTGAAGAAACCTGATGTTTTATTCAACTGTATCCCAGTAAAAGCATTTCATAGAATCATAGAATCATCAGGGTTGGAAAAGACCTCTAGGATCATCAACTCCAACCTTCATCCTAACATCTACCTATCCATTAGACCATAGCCTCAAGTGCTACATCCACTCATTTTTTAAACCCCTCCAGGGAGGTGACTCCACTACCTCCCTGGGCAGTCTGTTCCAATGCCTAGCCACTCTCAGTACAGAACGTCTTCCTAATATCCAGTCTAAACCCTGACACACCTTGAAGCCATTTCCTCTCATTTTATCATTAGTAATTTGGGAGAAGAGACCAACACCAGCCTCACTGCAACCTCCTTTTAGGTTGTGGTAGAGAGCAACAATGTCTCCTCTCAGTCTCCTCTTCTCTAGACTAAACCCCA
>VWZY01007463.1:33891-56122 GCA_013399075.1 Chloroceryle aenea | reverse complement strand
GCGTGGACACCTGCATGCTTCTGCAGGACCTCTGTCTGGGTCACCACACTTTTTCTGTCAGGAGCTTTTGTCCAGCTCACAGCCATCTCTAGTCCTGCATGTGCCTTTTTTATTATTATTATTATTATTATTTATTTATTATTTACTTTCTCGTGCATCCCACCCGCACGCCCTGCTGGCCATGCACCAACAAGCGAGAACGCAGCTGTCTCACTATTCACAGTCTGAATATTTCTGGATATTAAACCAAGGGTTTTTTTTTGTGGTTTGTTGTTTTTTTTTTCCTACGCCACCAGGAGAATAGAGGTTTTCACTGAATTAGGTATGTACTTGTTCATATATCTTAATGAAGGTGCTGTATTTGCCTATGATATAATTTTGAGGCATTTTTGAAAGTTCACGAGTCCAAAGAAACCAGAAATGGATAATTCTGACCACTGATAAGGAGTAACCAACTGCCTCTGGGTAAATTCCCTGAGATACCAAAAGCAATCAAAACTGGGCATATAATACAGATTGATTTCACTACATATACACATCACACAATTTAGAGATTAAGGGACATATACTAAGTCAAATCATTAAATATAGAAGCGCATGTTTGTTGAATGAACTCTTTTCTGAAAATTAAAAAAAAATTTCTCCTAATCTCAGTAGAATATCTGCTATCATCTACTGCTATGTGGGTTCCCTTTTTGAACGAGTAATGTAGTACAGGACAGAAATCCCATTATAGTCAATTGGAGACCTTCAAATTAACTGAAAAATGTTGAGATCACACCCACAAAAGTATTCTGTTGGGTACACATGAAAACCCACATAGATTTGTTGGTTGTTTTGGTTTTTTTTTTCCCCTGTGTAATTTTTAAAAGATGAGATACATACCTGGGCCTTTTGGCTCAGTAAGTATCTTTTCTTGAAAAAAAAAGAAAAATGGGACATAGTTTCTATATTAATTAATAATCTTTAACAGTGGAGGTACATTAACTATGCTATAGGTACAATTTCCTGAGCACATAACCTATAGCTATAACATGATGTCAAGATACTGGAACTATTTTGGTCTGACTTGGAAAAAAGCTGTAACAGAAGTTGGAGCTTTCTAGTTGTATATATATTAAAAAATGGGGGCTTAAGGAGGAGATTTCCCAGGGAAGCATGCATCCCTTTAGGGACTCTTTGTGTTTCCATTGAAAGTCATTACAATTTAGGCACTTAACACCATA
This sequence comes from Chloroceryle aenea, assembly GCA_013399075.1. NCBI lineage: Eukaryota > Metazoa > Chordata > Aves > Coraciiformes > Cerylidae > Chloroceryle > Chloroceryle aenea. The sequence goes on along the minus strand of VWZY01007463.1, from coordinate 54,896 downwards.
GCTCACCTCAGAAATGAAAGCACATATATTCCTCTTCACTTTACCACAAGATCTTAAATATTAAGATACCCTGAAATGTTATTTGAGCTACTGTAGCCAACCCCAGAGTGAAGAAAGTCTCCTATTTACCCTATCCCTTAGCTAACCTGTGGTGAGAGCAAGCTTCAGCTGATGTGTAATAACCACCAGAGAGCAATTAGATTTTCTAGCACTGCAGCTGGATTAGGAATAGGCCACCCCTGGTAAATGCAGCAGGCTGGAGCAATGCCACAGTCTTGCTAATCTTTATTGCAGTTAAACAATCTTCAGTCTTTCCACAAACTAACACACAACAAAGAAAGACCACCCAAGGCTCTCAAGTCATGTTATAATCATTACATACAGACATGGACATTGTTAACTATGCACATTTTACTGCAGGGAGAATGTAGAAGCATCAAATAGTGATCAGTCTAACAGACAGGTAGACACTGACAGAGACAGTATTAAAACCTGCCAGTCCTGTATTTGTGGCTACAAGCCTATCTTTCCCTTGCATATCGTATGTTTTTTCAGAGACACACTTAAATGTGCTTCACCTCCTTGTTTGTTGGGGATTTTTCATAAGAAGAAAATCATCAGTGATGCATCAGACTCATTTTCCTATTTAGTCTCACACTTGAGTCCAATGACTGACTATTCAGTTACAGTGGTAATGTTGCAGTGAAAAGAAAGTCTGTCTCATAAAACAAAATGACTTGTACAGCTCTTTGTGGCACTCAAGAATTCAAAGGCTTGAATTTTCATTCCTAATAACTGAAATCTATACACTAGGTAAGAAAATAAATTCTAATCTCTCATAATCTTCTGCTCCTCTATTAATTTAAGAGAGTTTTCTTAGTACCTGAGCTGAGGGTGAAGACAGTGTTGTGTTAAGGGTGGGAGCGAGATGTTTGCCTGCCAGAGCCCAAGGGTTTCATTGAGCAGTTCTGCAAAGTCAAAAGGTATGCCTGAGAATTCTGTCTCAGAGCCCTGTCTGAGGGGCTTGCAAACGACACGTTTGTGTCGATCTCGGAGCCTGGCTATGGGGTTCCCCTGAAACAGTACCTACCTGTTTCACAGCCCGGTTAAGGACTTATGCTGAGGTAGTTTAAAAGTTAAACAGATAGGTGTGTTTTATTAAAGCAACAGAGGGGTTTTGAATTGCTGCTTATAAATGTACTGACTGCAAAAGGATCATCGAGATCAAGTAAAGAATTTCTGGGTAATGTCTGATGCAGTTGGAGGCACGGGCCTGAGTAATAGAGCTAATAGATAATAGAAATAAAAGGTACGCTGTGTAGTGAAGGCACAATTATTACCAAGAAGGCGTCCCTGTCTTGGGTGGAGGAAGAGGAATACAGCCCATTGACCATCTCTGGTAGACCTATAGTGTTATCTCCCCTGCCAAAAGGAGTATCCCCTTTATGATTTTTATATCCTAGTTCTGCCTGTCCCTGTCTTCTAGGTGACATTTAGCATGATTTGGGTGGAGACCTGAGTAACATAGTCATGTATGTTTAGCGTATATTCCATTAGGCTCATCATCATGCTCAGGGCTGTAAACTTTAATATTAAATTTGCCATTAATTAGGTACAGACACTCTGGCTTTCAAGAGTTGTTTGCTCCTGCTGCTTTAGCCAAAACAGGACCGTCCTATCTTCACAATCCTCCCTCTTTCAACAGTTCTGGTGTGCCAGTTTAGCAGATCTCCAGCCCCAGAGACAGCACAAGAATCTCATGGTCATAAACATGTCAACCTGTCTCCCGAAGCTCACTAAATTAGCCGCATTTCTGTCTCATGGCAAGTGAGGCCATTATGCCACACAATCCTTGGATTGTGGTTAAGTCCTTCATGCTTTTTAGTAAGTGACTGCTGATGCCTCAGTTAAAACCAATCCTCATATATACTCAGAACTGTTGCTAACCCACAGTCAACCTGTATTGGCAAAAAAGGAATGATGGTCAGTATGACAAAGAAATGACAGCTGTTGAAATAGATGGACCAAAAAGCTAAACCAGTGGTTTTTTTAAACTGCCTTGGCCTTCCTTAAAAGAACAACCAGGTCTCCAGGCTTTTGTGAGGGCAGCTGCAGAACTCTGCACAATGCTCTTTTGTTACCATCACTACTGTTTAGCTGGAGAGGGCTCTTTCATCTCTCAGAGGCATAATGAAACCCAGCTACTGTAAGTAAAACTGGGAAAATTCAGTTTACAACCAAGGATTTTTATTTTTTTAAGTCAGAAGTGAGTTAGTACTCAGAGGCACAATTGTTTTGCATTCCTTAGTGTCTCAAAGGAAGACTGGCTACCTTTCTTACTGTTATACAGTAGTTCAAAGAAAAGCAGTAAGTTTGATAAAAGCATGAAATTCAAGGGACCATGTGTACAGAGTTCAGACTTGACACTGCAATCTCTTGTGCCTTATAAATTAAAGACATGTTTGTCTTTGTAATGACAAACTTAGTAAACTCCTACTATAATTGTGCTTAGAGATAATAGGAGGAGGAACATAAAACTGCATTACCACAGAATTGCTGAGCAGCACACAGCTCAGAACACGGAGACACCTTTACCTAGTTCGCAGTTTTGCTAAATATTCATTAAGATATGATAAAAAGTTGCCCCTAGAGATAAGGGCCAACAGAATAAGGGACCTTTCTAGTTTGAGGAACTGCAGTGCAGGACAAATGCTCTCGTAGCAATGTCCCTGTTTAATCACAGTGAAGAGCACCCGCAGTTCGAGAACAGGAGAGGGAAAAGAGTTGATAGGCCCTAGGCAATGTTGAAAAGATTGACACTTTCCAATTGATTTTTTTTTGCAAAGCTGATTAGCTATGGCTGCATGTTTGCACTTCAGGTTAGAAAACCGATTTGTGATTTTGAAGGGTGTTTAGTAAAGGTGTGAGTCACCAGAGTATGGATGTTTATTTTTAGCTTCATACACTTAAAACAGAACAATAGGTTCCCAACTACTGTTTGGGCAGTGTAATTCCACAAACCAAGGATTGCAACATCACCCAAACTGTTGTCTATCTCAGGCCATGCAGCCTCATATATAGCCCCCTCAAAAAGAGAATGAAAGGAACCTTCTAGCCTGCCTGGACAATCCAAAGTGAAAGTGCTTTGCTTCTTGTCTCTGATCAAATGGCAAATTTCTTTATTTCTTACTCCTTTTCACTCCAACACCCTTTACTTTTCTTATAGCGCCTTTTATATGGTTTGTTTGTTTTGCAATGAGATGACACCATCTTTTATTCTCAGTTTGCTGTTTGAGTACCTGGTTGCTTCTGAATCTTGAAATGTTCTTAATGCTTTTTGGTCCATTCATTTCCTGAAGTTGTTCAGAAGTATAAAAACTGGGTTTTAGCACCTCTTAGTGTCATTTATTTACAGGGAATAGACTGGCACTGCTTTTGAGACTGAATGACAAAGGTCATTGACAATTTGATACTCTCAAGAAACAGAAAGATAGCATCACCCTGCTGTTTGTTTGTTTTCTTTCTTTCTTTCTTTCTTTCTTTCTTTCTTTCTTTCTTTCTTTCTTTCTTTCTTTCTTTCTTTCTTTCTCTAGGTACTTTTTTATTCCTCCTACAGTTCTTGTTATCAGGTCAATCATTTTTTTGCAGATGCTGCTGCTGTTACAAAACACTTCTATTTGACATGCAGGTTTTTTTCCCTATTTGCAGTGCAGTAATTTTAACCTTTTTTTTTTTTTTTTTTCTGTAGTTGAATGCAGTTGTTTTGATGAAAACCTTAGGGTTAGAGCTAAGAAACAGTACTTTGGTTAAAGGGGGCCCTTTGGGGCTATTACTGTTATACCCATTCCCTGCTATACTTTGAGGTGGTTATCTTAATAAAACACTTCATTTACATTTTCATAGTCCAAGTATTGAATCCCTGTATCCTTTACAAGTTTTATTTTTACTCTTTCCTGAGTTCTTTTAACATACCTGATTCCATGCAATCAGTGCCAATATGGATTCCTTAAAAAAAAAGTACATAACATAGTCTGTTATGTATTATTAGACTAATAGGATTCCACAGCTGAATGATACAGGTTTTAAATTATTTCTGGTTCTGCTATACAATCTTAGAAACAAAACCAAAAACAAACACTAAAACAAACAAACAAAAAGTAAGCACAGTGCAAATAGGACATAGTCCATTTCCCAATAGGTCCAAAGAAACTCAACATCCAAAAATGCAGAAATCTTGTATAACCTCAGTAATTCTTCAGTGCTCTATTTAATTTACTACAGATTTAATGTTTGCATGCCTGATTTCAGTACTGAATCCTATCTTTTATTGCTGACAGGAAGGAAAGAATGCTTTTCAAATGGAAGGAATAGAAACAGGATAAAAACACAGTGTTCTTGAAATAAGACTTATTTTTTAAAAAATCCAATACACAATGAATGGCCATAAATTAGAAACAGCAAGAGAAGGAGATAAACTTGAATGTTTTAGTCAATCATGGAATGTCAGGAAGAAGTTTGATATGCCAATGAAAATGGCAACTGTTTGTACTCATTTCTAATAGAGATAGAAATTAACATCATTTTTCAAAGACCTGTGTCTATTCATAGAGAAGGAAGACCAACTGAAATGCAGCAATTACAGGAAAACGACTAGGATCATCAGCCCTGCATATCTGTCCTTTTCTTCACTAGCTCTTTTTGGAATCCACTTGACTTGAAAACAAGAGAGTGGGGTTGTAAACAGGATTCCAGCTCAGGACTCAGAAGTGCCTATTTTTCCAGTGAAGACTGTATATAGGCTGGTAGCCTAGCAAAGAAAAATAATGAGCGCATATGGGATTATTATCTGTAAATGTTGGATGAGGAAGAATATATGTATGTGGGAGGAGGCTCTTAAAGCGGAAAAACTTCTGGCATAAGAACAGCACATCTGATCTGCAAAACAAGATTCTTTTTAGTCACTAGCACAGTGATTTCTTCAAATAGGAGCTGTGTACTTGTTTCACCTTTTTCTTCACTAGGCATAACGCAAAGCAAGCAAGTTAAAACTGCATTAACAAATGGAAACACTCACAAATCAATTACTCAGTATTCAAGTTTTGCTGTATTAAGTATGGCATAGTAACTATACTTACTATAGTAAACTAATCACTAATTTAAGTATTCCATAAACCATGACATACATATATAAGTTCAGGAAAGTGATGAACAGCGAAGACTGTTGATTGCTTAAGTCAGCAGATCAAGGGTTAGTGAGGAGACACAAAAAAGTGAGAGCCTACTTAAAGTGCCTTTTGTAGCAATCTAACAGCCTTTGTATGGAAGTGCTGTTTCTCAGAATTGTACATCTGGAATCATGGTGTTGCTGTGATCTGGTAAGGCTTGGTCTGTTTGCATTTCTTTTTTAATCATCAAATATATCTTTGTTGCTTTATTTTCATTGACAGTGTTTGAATCTAAATTCAAACTCCAGCTCTCCAGCTCTTTTGAGGATATGAAAAGTATAAATCTTCATATAATCTTCAAAATACTTTATGTAAAAATGGAAAGGAATCACCTTTTCTGCTTCCTCTAAACAAGAAAAGCTGGAAGCACGGTTTCTTCCATTGTCTTCCAATTTATTTTTTTTTTAAGCATCTATCCCTCCATTTTTTATCAGAAATGTAAGCTACATTTTTGAAATAGTGGTCCCTAAGGGTAGTTACTTAAGTCTTGACATAACCTCCCAGATACCTCACCTGAGCAGATAACTAGCTTCAGCACTCTAGCCTCTATCTGTCCCCATTAGCCACCTCTAAATTATTTTTTAAATCCAAATTTATAGAGGACTAAAGGCATCAAACCCATTAATTTCATAGACATTTTGGAAGAACGGTAGCTGCATAAGGAAAATAAACCTACATTGTGCCTTGACTGACTGATAATCTGGGTATTCCATACATATACATATAAGACACCACCACCCACAGCCCATGTGTCTTCTCCATCCAGGGTTTAGACTTCACAGGCAGTAGCAGCATTTTGCAGTCAGGAGGTTTTGAGGACTCTGTCTGGAGCAAGAAGAATAAAATCCCAGGCAGTGGGCTAAGTGATACGGAGAGCAGGATGCTTTGCCTTCGGGTGAGTCAGAGGTTATGTGCGCCATGAAAGAACCCAGAGTTTAATATAACTGGGATCATAAGAACATGATGCATATGTCCATAGGAAATCTGTCATTTCTGGTGATCCTGGATCTTGCTGTGGATCTTGTGGAATATCTTTTTAGAAGAAAGGATCTTTCATGGCTTGAAATAAATAATTTGCATAGGCATTTACCCTGATGATACATGATATAGTGTGTGTATATGTAAGTATGGAACACATATTTCTGGGGGTATTTTTTGTGCATTAAGAGGTCCATACTTAAACTTCAGCAAAATATATATAAATACTTATTATTGTGCAAAACCTATGCCATTTTCCTTTTAACACAGAGTCACCTAGTGGGGCAAAAACTTTGGTGCTGTTAATTGAGGATATTAATGGTATCGATCATGATATTAACTGAAGAAGTTGGTTGATGCTATAGGGATACAGAGCACCAGAAGAGAGAGGGAAGAGTGCAGGGTTGCTATTATTCTGAAACACAAACTGTGTGCAGTATTGCAGTATTAGCAGTTTCATTTTAAGTGCTTTAGTTTTTCTGAATGCTGTAGCATTGTACTGTGTAACCTCAAGCAATACATGTGGTTAAATTTGTTCATTACTAGACAGGACTCTGCTGTTTGGATCTATTCAGTCTGCAGTGAAATCACATGCTATGAATATTGCCAAGACTAAACCTGTAATTCTCTTTGTTAGCCACCTACCAACTGCCTATTTACTACATTAATAATTGGTCGCTATTTCATTACTGTGTTAGGAGACAAAAATATGACCACAGAAACCCCGGAGTAGCAAGTTTCTGTTATAAATACAAACAAATAATAAGACACAACAGGCAGTTTATTTCTGGATAATTGTAGGCTGATGGTTGAGTGCATACATCCCAACGTCTATTGACTTTGATCTTTGCAGAGGTTCAATAACCACTCTGAAATTGAGTGAGTAGGGTGTTATATTCACAACAGGAAACAGAACTTGGTCTGCAGGGTGGATGGAAAACCGTCCTACCCACCAAATTGCCAGGTATCATAACCTGCAATATGACATTATTAGGAGCTAAACTGCAATTTGCAACCATCTTACATAACTTAAAGCCACTTCAGAAATTAGATTGACAAAGCTTTCAAAATCAATGTTATAGAGTGAGGTAGAGGAGGGATGTTATTAATTCTGGAAAATATTCACAGCCTGTAATTTAAATTTTAAAAATTTAATTACCACAACTATAAAAGAACATTTTCAATACAACCTTAGTACAAATATATGTGCTAGAAAGACGCTTCTCGCTAATGTATTCCATTTAAATTTAAAAAAAAAAAAAGTTAGCACTTCTCCTGAACACGGGCTCTCACTTTCGTTATACAGTTTTGGTACTGCTGTTTCAGCTTCCTATGAAGGTGAATTTAGCACAGTTAGAAAACACCCTGACAGTGCCACAGCAGGGCCAGTCTCCAGCTACCCACAGCCCTGCCCTACATGGCCAGGGCTTCTACCAAGCCAGGCCTGCCCATGAGCCCAGCCCACATCCCAGCCTGGCCTTGGCCCATCCCTATGCCCAGGGAGGTGCCCAATGCCTGGGGCAGGGCTGCCCTCATGCCCCTGGCTGCCCTGCTGCTGCTGGCATGGTGGGACTGGTGCTGGCTGCTAGGTCCTGTCCTGACCCATGCAGGGAGCTGCCACCCTCATCTCTTCAAACACACTAACACTACTTCTTTTGTAAGTGCTACTGAATTTTTTCAGTATAGCTCATCACTTTATAATACCAGAAATGAGCAATAATGAATTGTACAACTTAATGCCAATTAGATGTGCTGTTTTCATGCCATTTCAGTTTATAGTCTTATTGTAAAAGCACATGAAAGACACCCTTAAATTCTTTCAACATACACTGCTGAAGTAACTCCTATTTCTGTAGCACGGGTCCAACTCAATTTTTAAAACCCTGGTAAAAACTCCCTGGAGTGTTTTTTTTAAATTAAGCAATACTGTCTATTGGAGACGCACAGTACAAATACTCTGAGCACAGCTTTCACTTGCGTTTTCCTTTTTGTTGTGCTGAAGACACCCCAATGCCACTGCCCATGGCGCTTTCAGTGTTGCTCTGTCAGTAACACTGCTGAGAAGGAGATTACTCCAAACTGTGGCTACTTTGAAAAAAATCCCTCTTCTTTTAAAGTAATTATGTATGTGACAACAAGCAAAGTGTCAAATAAAGGCACCTAGTGCTTCAGTCCGGCATGCACTTTAAATGTGTCTCCCTGAAGGCATGAAGCCTTCCCCATTTTCAGGCAGCATATTTGAATGTTCTGGGAGAGAACATTTGGGGTGGGGCACGGAGGAAAAAAGGAGAGACAAGAGCTGGGGCGGTTTTATCTGATTATAAGTCATTAAAAGCAAAACAGCTCATTCAAAAACAGTGGTATTAAAGTAAACGGAGTACAAGTATGCCTGGGGCATAGTTAAATCTTTCATTTGTCATTCATCCTCAGCTGGTGACTGATGGACAATTTCACAAAAGTGCCAGATTAGATTCTGAATGAATCAATTCACTACAGTATTAATATAATACGATTGCTGATGCATTTATTTTTTATTGCATAGACTTACTTCTTCATAATTTTACTAACCTTTGAGGTATTGCCCAGTTCAGTCACCAACTGAAATCAATGCAGAGTAACAGAGTTCCAAAGGAAATTTTTAAAAAATCTACCCCTAAGTGGAGCCCTAAAACCTAATTTGTATTGAGGAATGGTTAATACAGCCCAGCTGACATGAACACTATGTCATAAGACATTTTATTCTATACCACAGTTATCTGCTGTGGTCCATTTATGTGTCCCATGGCTAACTTTGTGCAGAGGATAATGGACGCTCTTTTGCAACATGGGTTAGCACACAGAGTGAAGCTACAATATCTTGTATTGGCTAGGATTAGTCTGCTAAAAGCACCTGCAGTATAATTTATACACATATCACAGCAAAATTCCTTTGCAATGAGGCTTCTGGGTAGTGAAAAGTAACTTCAACTTAAAAGGCAAGGGGAGGGTTGGTACTACTACTCATTTCATCTTCATAGCCTGAAAATGGTGTTAAGTTTTGTATTCAAAATCATCAACTGTATTTTTAAGTGCATCTCACCCCCAGGACCTTCTTTTGGCCTCAGCTTGAACCATCTATTTCTCCTTTAATTTTATTCCCTTTTTCTTTTTTTTCTTTCTTAATCTGGTTACAATAGCATTTTCCCCCTTCATATAGGTCACACAGATAAATATTGCTCCCAAGATATACTGGCACTTAAGAAAAAAATAAAACAAATTATTGCCTTTGCCTGGATAAACTTTTCTACAAAGCAAATGGTCAAGGACAGATAAAGTAACATAGAATAATAAATCATTTTTCAGATATTTTCCTCACAAGTGAATGGTACAAATTTATCATCTAAGAGACATTTTTCTAGAGGCCAGTTGGTTGTGGGGGTTTTTGGTTTTGATTTTTTGGTTGGGCTTTTTCTGTGTGTGTGTGGTTTTTGTTTTGTTTTGTTTTGTTTTTTCTGTGGGCTTTTCTTTGATTATTTTTGTTTTTCTTCGTCATATATAACAACTTGGGCTTTTTCTTTCTGAAAAGAAGGGAACAAATTCCAAACTATTTTGGCCTAGCTATTAAGCAGTTGATACTGGTGTTGTCATATAGACCTAGGGAACGTTTATTTTCAAAAGTTAGTGCTTTTGCTGAAGGGCTAGAGTTGGAATTTTTGATGAGCATCTCATTCTCAGTTTTGATGAATCATTGCACTGAGATAGACATTGTCTTGATATCCAAAGTCACAGTTGATTTTACACAGGTGGATTAATTGTGGGGGAGTGGAAACTTCATAAACTATTGACTTGAAAAAATCACACAAGTTTCCATTTTTAGCTTTTTAGGTTGTTTGGGCTAGGTAAAGAGTATTATGGAAGACAAATCCCAGTGGTTCCAACACTTTCGCTAACTTGACCTTTTTTGCTACCTTGTTCATTGAAACCAGGTTTAATTAAAATTATGATAAATATGAGTCTGTGAGTTTAGCCTGTAACAAGTCTCACAACAGTGTAATTCCATGATTCATATGAATTAGTCTGTTACCAAAGGCTACTTTTGTCCCAGTATGATACAGACAAAGTTAAAGAGGCTTTCAAGGCAAACAAAAGTTGAATTTTTGGTGTGAAACAATAATAAAAATTCTACAGTTTTGAAGACACAATTATTTTCATGCCTCTTCTGTTGTAGGTTGCTTTGAGGAAAATTATACTCAAATATTCTATTGAAATTACTTTCTGCAGTAGATTTCTAGTCTGACTTCTTAAGCAGGTCTAACAGTTATTCATCAGAGGCTGAGGATATGTCTAGTAGATCACAGAATTCCTCTAGGCCCTGTGGCTGAGTGTATTTGCCACATGAATGGAGCTCAGGAGACCTGAACTCTATTCCAGGTTGCAAGACTAGACTTCTGAGAAACTTCAGTTTTCTATGCTTTGTTATTAAAAAAAAACAAGCACACAAAAAAAAACCAACAAAAAATATAAATAATAATTAAAAAAAAAAAAACAACCCCACAAAAAACACAAACAAAACAAAAGAGAGCAACTGATTTTGACTGTTTTTGTGAAGGGTCTTGAAATCTACTTATTAAAAATGCTGCATACAAGCTAGTTATTGGTATTCTTATTATCAAGAGAAAAGGCTCTGCAAAATTACACAGAATGCCCATTTTATCTCTGAAGGAAAAAATGAAGACGAGTACCTCAGCACATCTGCTAAAGATTAACTATGCTACAGTTCTGGTATTTTGTATTATTGGACACATTTATTATATATGGTGACAAAGAGTTTTGCCCTTAAAGGTGGAAGTGTTGCACAGAAGACGCTTTCTGTAGGGACCATAGGCATAGGCAAAAGTGCACATCGTGGAGGCCTGTGCCACCAAGTGGATTGTTGGTAGGCTGCCAGCATAGCACTGATCTGGGCAGAAAGTTGAAGGAAGACCAAAACATTGACCATATGGTCATGATGGAGGCTTCATTTCCAGCATGGCAGGGGCATAGTCAGACACTGGTAAAGCCTATGAAAATATTTTCTATTATTTCAGCCTACAGATCTTTTCCTTCTACAAATCACGCCATCCAGCAATGCTAAGTACTTTCCCATATGGTCAACTAGGTATTCTTTTTCTAACTTGTATGTAGGAAAAGAGAAGCAAAGAGCTGGTTGAGAAAGTTCAGTTCTCCCGACTCATAAACATGTATTTTCTATGAAATTAACACTTTCCAGGAATCTGCTACCTAATAGATCCTTTTATTCCCCCATTAATTTTATCACCCATGCCCTGACTTCAGAAGCCATTTTAATGTTTCATTTTCAGATTTCTTTTTTCTCAGATGTAACAACAACAAAAAAATGTAGTTGATTAGCCTTTATTTTGAGGCCAGAGGGATAAATGAGCCCTTATCAAAGGACAGCCATAAGAGTATGATGTAATTGCTCATATCTTGTGTGTGCACTAAGCAGCATTTCATGAGTTGTAGAAATCGTCTGGGAAAAAAGAGATTTTGGGCATCTCATGCTTTGTTTGCTAATTATCATCTTTCTCTTATTTTCCCTGGATCTACCATGTTTCAGCTTGGTCCATGTCACTTTGAATAAGCCAACTGACCTCATCATTGCTAGTGCTGTAATGGTTTAGTGTGCCTGCCTGCCTTTGCTCTTAGTTTGCCGCATCTGTGAATACATGTATGTATCTGCTAGTCATGTATGTGTTTAGTATGTTATTATGTTGTGCTTTGTGTGGTATATTACATTGTCCATGGGGCACAGAGCAGAGCACACAGAATTTAAAGGGGCTGGTCTGACCACTTTTTCATTCTCTGCATACTGTGATTCCTGAATCAGTGTTTTTCCACTGTAGGATCTCACTGTCCTAGATATTCCTAGGATTCCACGTAAGCCACTAGCATTTAGATCTGAGTGATATATGCTTAGCTTGGGAAAGTGGTCTGCACCTTCAGTAAATGGTTTCCCTCAGGAAATTTCTTATAATATTGCAGACCATTTCCATTCTTACATCCAGACACAACTCTCAATTCACTGCTTCTACTGTGGTATCATCTCATTTCTCAGAAGCAGTGTACAGCCTTTTAGACAGGTATTAATAATAGCAAAGCATGTAAAGCATGTATCATGGTATCAGTTAAAGTATCTAGAATTGTGTCCCAATTATTTATTTTGCTTTCTTTTTTTTTTTCTTTTTTTTTTTTTTTATTCCCATTTCACCACCAGCTGCATTCAGACCAGGATAAAGGAGATGGATCACTTAAGTACATCCTTTCTGGAGATGGAGCAGGAGACCTCTTCATTATTAATGAAAACACTGGTGACATCCAGGCCACAAAGAGACTAGACAGAGAAGAAAAGCCTGTATACATACTCCGTGCCCAGGCTATAAACAGAAGGACTGGAAGACCAGTAGAGCCAGAATCCGAGTTCATCATTAAGATCCATGATATCAATGACAATGAGCCAATGTTTACAAAGGACATTTACAATGCCAGCATTCCTGAAATGTCAGACGTTGGTAGGTGATAACTAATAAATTATTTCAGTATCTGCTCTGGGTTCTTTCTGTGGAGTTACTGAAGGGCCCAAAGTTACAGGCACTGAATACAGACATCTGCTGTTTGAGTCTGGAGTAAAAGCACCTCAGCCATTTAAGAAAAATATGTAACTCCAGGAAAAGACTGACAACATTTTGCTGGTATCAGAGGTTTCAGCTGAAAGACACTCATTCCCTCTGTTGTACCACAAAAAAAAAAAAGCAAGTTAATACAATCTAGTTCAGCTCACAGTGAAAGTGGGCTGAGCTAAGCAGTGTTACATGACACTTGTAAAGAGTTTAATGCACTTTGCTAACATGATTTAATAGCAGGCTACTAATATGATAATCCATGGTCAATTAGGTGTGTCTGTACCACCCCTAGATATGTTCAACAACCGTTCTTTAGCTCAGGAAGGTAAAAAAAAGCTGAAGTGGTTGTACACACATTAGGGGTGAAAACTGCCACCCGAGTCAACTTGTCACTGATTCTAAGATACGCCATTAACTTCCTTTTCATGAAAAGAGAAGAGCTCCAAAGTCCATTGGAGCCCATTGAAATTCTATTGATTTAAAATGTATCAAGCTGTAAGAATCTATCAGTAAAAGAAAAGAAAATCACTTCCTTGAAATATGATTTTAAGATTCAGTCTTTTCCAGAGAAGCTGACAGGATTTGATTCTTTGATTTTTAGGGAGGTCACTTTGATATCTTTGTCAGAGAGCAATGGATGGTTAAACTATAAGAAGCACATTTCTAATCTAAAATCGTATCCAGGGAAAGAAGCATTAATTAATCATAATCAAGAATTAGATTAATATAAAGTTCAAGCAATATTAAAATAAAGACTTTGGGGCATACTTCCTCCTTTCATTCATGGGACTTGTCACATGGATGAAACCCCATCTGGTGAAAAGAGAACCTAATATTCACATTTTAATATGTGAAGTGAATACTTTATTCACAAGTCTGTTTTAAATGCCAAAACCTAAGCTCATTTTTTGTTTGTTAACACTTTGCCTAGAATTCAATATAATTTATTTCTCCAGAAGACACGTGAAAAAATCAGATTTACATTCCTATGCCAAGCACCTTACAAGCATGAGTAAATTTGAAAAAGTATATTCCTGACTTAGATTCAAATTCTAAATGCCTTCAATGTCTAAGGAAGGGTGCATTTCTGGTTTCTTCACAAGAAATACAATGTAGGATCTACGTAACTAATCAATAACTGTGTATTTTAATGAACCGAGAATAAGCCACTTATCATTTTGTTTTTCTATCTATATCCTTTATCACAGAATCATAGAATACCTGGTTGGAAGAAACCTCAAGGATCATCTGGTCCAACTTTTCTTGGCAAAAATACAGTCTAGATAAGATGGCCCAGCACCGTGTCCAACTGTATCTTAAAAGTGTCAATGCTGGGGACATGTTCTTTATGCAGAGAAACTTCTACAAAATAAGAGTATTTCTAACTTTTTGCTGCAAATTTGACTTGAACAATAAACATGCTTTTTCTACATCATAAACTGTCTTGGCCATAAAAACAAACTGGAATTTTATTTAATCTGTCATTGCAGGTACCTTTGTTGTGCAAGTCACCGCAACTGATGCAGATGATCCTACATATGGGAACAGTGCTAAAGTTGTCTACAGTATCCTCCAGGGACAACCATATTTCTCTGTCGAATCTGAGACAGGTCAGGGGACCTTATCTGTCATTATATGACAATGTCTGTAATTCAAAATGACATGCTAAGCCAAGCTAGGACATATTAGACAGAAAACTCAAAGAGATTACATCTTACTTAGTGCAAAATCTGACAAACTTAATAAAGCGATACAGTAAACATGACACCTACATTATTTTAATCTTACCAGAAAAGTCTAATAAATACAATTAGTACTGAATGTGAACCAGTTTTCCATCATTTTTAACAAGCAGTGGGTACAGAGACTGCTGTGGATGCTTAAATTAAACCAAATAGGTTGGCTTTTAGACAAAAATGAGAAACAGGTGGGTGTGGAAAAAAGTGTGTAATCCTCATAGATCTTGATAATGGCTAAATTAAGACAGGGTTTATCCAAGTGGGATTTTTTTTTTATCCCTCTGCTTCTTCAAAACTTGTTAAAGTAATTATAATTTCTGTACATCTGCAACATATCACTTCAATGTTCATTTTATGAAAGAAACATAAGAATAATGATAGAAGAGGTAAAATTAGCTGTAGGTGGTAGGAGATCACAAATAGAATCCCAAACTTCAAAGTTCTGGGTTTGGAGGACATTTAAATTATACTCAGTGATTGGAATTTTTTATGGTCTAAACAACAGACAGCTTTGCAACATGTACACGTAAAATACAGAATTGTGGCTGACTGAATCTGCTATACCTTTGACTATCTGACTGCATAGATAGTTTCTTCCCAAGATTTATAACAAAATTCTCCAACAAGAAACAAAGGATCTCAAGAAACTCCTTAAATGGGCACATCCACTCTGATAGGTTGCTGGAAGCTAGAGAAATCTGGTCTCCTTAGCACCCTTACAGGAAAGGAATGCATTATCCCAGACAATTAATCAGGTTTTACCTTTGTTTGTTAAATAAATCTTAGAGACTCAGACACGGAAAAGAAGGGAGAGATCAGATGGATGTATCAAAGGAAAACCTGAGGTGAAAAAATGTACGTAATTCGGAAAAGGGAGAACCAAGATGAAAGGATGCTTTCCTTCAAGTGTAAGGTATTAGATAATAGGAGGAAGGATTTTTGCACTGATGCACTCATTCTGACTTGGACAGTACACTATGTGCTCTTCTACCTAGATTTATAATAAGCATAATGTAGCTTAGAGGTCACCGGTAATAATCTCTTAGCAAGAGGGTTGTACAGGGCACTGAGGTAAACCACAGTCTTGCTCTTCCTGCCATGGAAATAAACTGCAAAACTCCTAGAATTCAATAAGCCTCTGTCAAAGCTTCTGTGAATTTTGCCATGGATTTCAGTGCTTGAATTTCACCCCTTTTTCCTACAAAGGAGTCAGTTTGTAGCCTTAAGAGACCCAGTGAGAATGCAGACATTTTGCTTCACAGTAAATCTGAATGACTGAATTTCAGTAGGAGTTGGCCATATAACTGGTATTTGTACCTCTGAAGTGAGTGAGTGAGTGACTGGTAAAATCACTTCAATCAATGTATAAATAGAAATATATATACTTAAGCATGCTTGGATGCTTGTAATTTTCTTAATTAATTTCTCTTTGCCCATTTAATTTTGTTGTACAGCCTCCTTAATGGTGTCTTGACGAAGTTAGCTTTTTATTATTTTATTTTACCACATCTGTCAAAATAAAAATATTGACAGACCAGGAGAGAAAAGATGGAGCACATTATAAGGAACAAAGCCTTCTTCCAGTTCAGTGAAAGACTTAGTATGGAACTGAAAGGGGGTAAATAGTTCTGTAAAATAACACTGCTCACAAGTAAGTAGAACATCTTTCTGGGGACACCACTAACATTGTGTCTGTCACATAGGTAGCAGCTTGAGATATGCTACAATATGACAAATCAGTAATTCAATGATATGACAAGTCAGTAATTTAATGAGCCATCTCGTAACAGTAAATATTTGTACTGGGCAAAGTTTACTTATTACACAGAGATTGCTTTGTTCTTTAGGCTGTGGGGGTTTTTGAATAAGAATTTCCATCAAAGTCAGTACCTCACTTGTGAACTCTCTCTTTAATTTTCATGTTTTCAGGCATTATTAAAACTGCTTTGCTAAACATGGACCGTGAAAACAGGGAGCAATACCAAGTGGTCATCCAGGCTAAGGACATGGGAGGCCAGATGGGTGGATTATCAGGAACTACCACTGTGAACATCACATTGACTGACGTAAACGACAATCCACCTCGCTTCCCCCANTCCCTCCCTCCCTCCTTCCTTCCTTCCTTCCTTCCTCTCGTTCGCTAGTTCGCTCGTTCGCTCGTTCGCTCGTTCTGTCTCTCGTTCTCTCTCGTTCTCTCATTCTCTCATTCTCTCTCTCTTTCTTCTCTCTTTCTCCCTTTCTTTCTCTCTTTCTCTTATTTTTTTTTTGCTTTGTCTAACCCCTGCTCTGTGTGTGATGTGTGTGTATCACAGTGTCAATGTGTGTCAAAGTCAAAAGCAACTGTTAGAGAAAATAATTGCAGATAATATCAGACAAATCAGCAAGCTTTGGCAGTTAAGTCACTGGGAAAGTTATTGGAAGCAACTTGTCATTTAAGTTCAAAGTCTGCTCATAGCTGTGGGCAAAGCGTTTCCATTTAAATTAGAGCAACTTAAGAGAAAATATAACACTTTGCCTTCAATGAGTTAATTATACATTCATGGACATAAGTGTCTTCAGTATATAAGCCAAAGATACAGCTTCATAATGCCAACATTCNGGGCAAAGTTTACTTATTACACAGAGATTGCTTTGTTCTTTAGGCTGTGGGGGTTTTTGAATAAGAATTTCCATCAAAGTCAGTACCTCACTTGTGAACTCTCTCTTTAATTTTCATGTTTTCAGGCATTATTAAAACTGCTTTGCTAAACATGGACCGTGAAAACAGGGAGCAATACCAAGTGGTCATCCAGGCTAAGGACATGGGAGGCCAGATGGGTGGATTATCAGGAACTACCACTGTGAACATCACATTGACTGACGTAAACGACAATCCACCTCGCTTCCCCCAGAGTATGGAACATTTACATTCTGTATCTTTACGCTAAACCAGACAAAAACTGGTTTGTTTTATTTTTACCTCAGATATTTTTTCTGATGTTGTGAACTTACTGGATATGAAAGTTCCTTTAAGAAAGAAAAAGAGAACACCAAAGCAGGCATTAGTATCATTCTCAGGCTCATTTCAATAACTAGGAAATAAATCTTTAATATTTTTACTCCCATTGCAGTAGACAGTCTGAGAGGTAAATTAATATATAGAAACAACTTCTATTTTTCCTACCTACTAAACATCTTCAACTGATGTAATTTATATTTCCTTTTCATTATTATTTCTGTTAGACCTTCTGGCTGATGGCATGTTAAGATATTTGTCCTAAACTGATGTAATTAAGTTTTGAAACAAATTTATTTAAGTATATTAAATAATCCCTAAAAGCAAATGAGTATTTACACCAAAATGACTATTTACAGCCCAGAAAGCACTTGCTTCAATTAATTTTCCTGTATTCTTTGCATACAGGAACAAAGGCACATACATAAATATAGCAGATATTTCTGTCTATTTTCCTTGCCCTGTCTCAGATCATTTAGTAGAAATGTGTGATATTTAAGGGACTTAGTTGAGCAAGATCTATTAGAAAGTAATTTCTATTAATGACCATTCATGGCCATATGTGATTCAAAGTGATTCATCTCTCATCCCCTCCCTCCCNTCGTTCTCTCTCGTTCTCTCATTCTCTCATTCTCTCTCTCTTTCTTCTCTCTTTCTCCCTTTCTTTCTCTCTTTCTCTTATTTTTTTTTTGCTTTGTCTAACCCCTGCTCTGTGTGTGATGTGTGTGTATCACAGTGTCAATGTGTGTCAAAGTCAAAAGCAACTGTTAGAGAAAATAATTGCAGATAATATCAGACAAATCAGCAAGCTTTGGCAGTTAAGTCACTGGGAAAGTTATTGGAAGCAACTTGTCATTTAAGTTCAAAGTCTGCTCATAGCTGTGGGCAAAGCGTTTCCATTTAAATTAGAGCAACTTAAGAGAAAATATAACACTTTGCCTTCAATGAGTTAATTATACATTCATGGACATAAGTGTCTTCAGTATATAAGCCAAAGATACAGCTTCATAATGCCAACATTCCTCAAATAGATTTTTTTTTTTTTCAGAGGAGAATTCAATGTAGCACATTATTAATAGGCATTTGGGCTGCATTTGGTTTTAGTGTTACTAAGCTGCATTGGCTTCTGCCAGTTCCTGATATTTGTCCTTCAACCTCTAGACATTTTTCATAAACAATTTTGATGTGGCTGACAAGATACCCTGATAATGTCTAGAAAGGGACATATGTCGCTAAAGCTGCATGTTTGTAGGATAAAAAAAAAATGTCCATCCTTCATAAAAGAAAATATATAGAAAATAAGTTACTTTTATCCACGTGAAAGTATGGCAGAAGCTGAAGTCTGTTGCCCCAGGAAGGCTTGAAGACACAGTGACTTGCTCATCTGCAGATGCCCAGCATAGACAGTGTGCTGAGAAATGGTGTCCACAGTACCATGAACCTGACTGACAAAATTTCCTTCTCTGTCTGCTGTAGGCACGTACCAGTTCAGAGCTCCTGAGTCTATGCCACCAGACTCACCAGTTGGCAGGATAAAAGCTTATGATGCTGATGTGGATGAAAATGCAGAGATTGAATACAGCATTACTGAGGGGGATGGATATGACATGTTTGGAATTACCACAGACAAGGACACGCAGGAAGGAATTATAACTGTCAAAAAGGTATGCATCTTAGTGCACTTTATCCCAGCCTCTACCAGTCAAAACTTAGCACGTATTTGGTTTTGATTTTTAGTGCAAGGCCTTGTTTGTTAAATTCAATGGTATCTCTTAGGAATCTCTACATTACCTATTTAAAGTCTCTTTTATACAAGCAATTAGGGTGCTTCCTTTGCTAAAGCAATGCACATTGAAGGACGGGAGAGAGTAAATAACCTAGAGAGTGGGATGGGACTGAGAAAAAATTCTAGTCTGAACATATCAACAGAGTAACTCAAGGACGCACCACCATCCAACTGTCATTTTCTCCCTATGATGCTTACAGGATTTCCTCGCTTACTAGAATGTGCTAAGACCACAGAAATAATCAGTATCACATTACCTACTTTGCACTATCAGAACGTGTTGAACTGTGTAGCTATAATGTATTCAAATTTCTTTTGACTCACAATTTGTAAAAAATTAGATTAATAAATCCATCAGCATGCTTTTGCTTTAGAAAAAAAAATAAAAATCAATGCCTTGATGGATCACAGTGGCATCTCTACTAGGTTGCACATTGGCTGTCAAAAAGGGTTTGAGAAATATTGTTTACAGTGGGTTATCAGGCAAGCCTGATAAGGTTACAGATATCATCCTCCATCAGTTCGAGTTCAGTCATCACTAAATAGACATTGTGTAGATTTTCCAAACATGCACTTGCTTGTTGATATCAGTACGACACCTGTCATTGCTTGTTTTTTAGGAGATGCCTTCCAGGGGTGATTGTGATATGAGTCTAACTCTGTATGCATTTCTGTCTATTGCTGACAGAACTGTGAATTTTCTACAGCATAATGAAAAAACAGGGTGACTACTCTCTACCCAAGTTTCTATAAGTACTGTAATAAAGAGTCACTAAATGCCACTTCTTCATACTTTTAACAGAGTGTTATAGTCATAGCCTATCATAAAATGTTTTCCTTGATGAGTGGTCCTGCATGTGCAGACACTAGATGCCACTGTGTTTCATTTCAGTGGTGGAATGCCAATATTTAAGCAAGTAGCTCCTGGAAAATCTTCCCCGCTTCAGTGTGTGGTACTCAGTGGTGAGGAATAGACAAGAAAAAAACAAAATGCCAAAAATGACAGAATAAAAGGCATTAAGAGTTAAGGTCATTTGAGACGGAAAGCGTAATTGGCATTTAGAAGTTCCAGGCATAGAATTCCCTGAAAAAGTGTGGGTTTTTTTCTATAATATATCATCAGTGGCATAGAGCCCTGCCTTTCTCCCTTCTGCTGGAACTTTAATTCCTGTTAGGCCTCTCCAAGACATCCCCCCCTTCATTGGCTTGCCTGGTTGCAAGCCAAAGCAATCCCCACAGACCTCTCAAACTTTCTTTTTTTTTTTTCTCTTCCCAGACACTGGATTTTGAAACTAAAAACCTGTACATTCTGAAAGTGGAAGCTACCAATACCCACGTGGACCCTCGATTCCTCTACCTGGGGCCATTCAAGGACTCGGCTACAGTCAGAATTCAGGTCGAGGATGTAGATGAACCCCCTGTGTTCAGCAGACCAGCATACATAATGGAAGTGAAAGAAGATGTTCCAATAAACAGTGTAATAGGAACAGTAACTGCTCAGGATCCAGATGCTGCCAAGAACCCTGTCAAGTAAGCATAGTCTATTTCCACTTGTGCATACACTTTTTACAGCTTTAATTTTGTTTTTTTCACATCAGCATACCAAAAAAAAAAAAAAAAAAA